>OMKZ01003088.1:12066-28795 GCA_900302535.1 Neoniphon sammara | reverse complement strand
CCAAAGCAATATTTAGTATTCAGAAAACCTTCTAAAATGACTATGTTAAGTGTAATAATTTATAGGCACATCTCATTCATCTCAACTTGTGCGTTTGCCAAGCCCTTATCGGTTTCCCTCTCAAGTCACTTACCGTCAAACAACAAAGTGATAATGCACTGATAGCGGAGATTAAGATATTGCCATGTATCAGATGGGTGGTGAATGTAGAGGTGTGGGGGTTGGAAAGACTTGCGGTCAGGAGGTTATTGTTCAAAGTGTGACTTCAAAGTGTTGATATCGCTGCCTCCTTGAGATGCTTGGTGAAACCTCTCACAAACCCTCTCAGTGAATGCTTTATTAGTGGTTGGTAATCCAAGACAAACACGGTGTTGCAACAGGGCATAGAGAGGTGTTTGAAGAGCATTTGTGTTGGCCGGATGTGGCATGGAAACAACAATGTACAGTCAGGTGTTAATAAGGTATTTATTATTCCTAAAGGTAGGATATAGATAAGGCTCTCCAAATGGCTTTTTAAATCTTGCTCCTAAAAGCCCTGTGTAATTGATAATGGCAGGACTCTTTGATACTAGCCTTTACAATGAATAAACAGAGGAGTTACCTTTAAATCCAGGTTGACCTGAGGAAAGGTGAGACCTGTTTTCGTTTTTTTTCCCTGTGGTCCTGGAGCAAGTTCCTTTTTTTAAAGGACAAAAAGACAGTGTAACACAGGGCATAATAATACATAATAATACATTTTAGGACACAGATGCTTGCACAACTCATTACAGAAGCATGTTTGTTTTCTCTTACTTTTTTGTAGTGGTGCATCACTCCTAAGATTAGCTATTAGCAGAAAAAGTGTTTTAATCAGGGGTTGACAGATTGGTATACAGATTGGTCCAATATTATTTTTACTGCTGATATCTAGCGCTTATGTGACATTGAGAGTGTATCACTTAATACAACTGTAAAATTAGGAACAGGGTAAAACTAAGATGGTGTTTTGTCTGAAATCTGTTTCGCACCTTCATTTGTATTACGATTCTTATAGAAATCCATATTAGTATTGGATGTTAATGGTGGAAAGATAGCAGATATCAGTGTCAACATCAAAAAAACATATTGGTGCATCCTTAGTTTTTATTTTAACCAAATATGACAAGTATACAATATTTGGCAAGTGATTAGGATTAGGGTTTTATCATCATATTGTATGCAAATTATTAATTAATTATTTATACAGCCTACATTGGAATAAGTGCTGTTACTAAATCAGAAATGGATGCAGGACAAAGACTGGGTATTAACACTGGTGATGTGTTGGTAAAGCTACATTACATTACATTAGTTGATAAAGTTACATTCTTGGTTATTCTCACAATATATCCTCACAATATCCTCACAGTGTGCTCTAACAGTGCCTTTATCTCCCTGACAGTGAGTCTGCAGTGCAAGATCCTCAAGTGTAACTCAGAATTTTGGGCCTCCACCTCAAACTCTGGACCAGAGGAGGAGTTTTGTACGGCGCTGCGGGCGTATAACAGCTGTGTACGCCGGACTGCGCGTACCTGTAGAGGTGACCTGGCATACCACTCAGCCCAGCATGGCATAGAGGATCTGATGATCCAACACAATTGCTCGAAGGAGGGGCCCACATCCCAGCCACGAGCCCGCACACCAGCTCCTCAACCACCGCCGCAGCTCCCGCCTGACAGCCAGGAGCGCTCCGATGGCCCGGAAGTGTGCCACTATGAGCGCAGTCTCCCACGAAACACGGCGCCACCCAATTACACCCACTGTGGCTTCTTTGGAGATCCACACCTCCGAACCTTTGGTGATGATTTCCAGACCTGCAAGGTGGAAGGAGCCTGGCCACTTATCCACAACAAATACCTGTCTGTCCAGGTGACCAACACTCCTGTGGTGCCAGGCTCCATGGCTACTGCAACCAGCAAGGTAGGGAATCTCCTGTGTTCATCTGAATCTCCATGCTGTGCTGCTGTTACATGTTCAATCATAACTGTAATTTTATGCAAAAAGAGCAAGTTGTTTGCTACCAGGCCGGGGTATTGGCCGTGATTTTCTATTCTGATTTGCAAGGTCCTGATTTGATTCAGTACAGATTTTGATTTGATTCCATGTCAGTTCAGTTTGGGATAATTTTGTTACAAAACCAGTTGTGCAGCTTATATATGGCTTTGCTTTCGCCCAATTTTTCTTTACCCTCATGGGTTTTAAGACCAAAATGCATGAAGACATCTGCGTTTGGGCTTCATAGCACTGGCTTTGCCATTGTTCATTCATTCGTTGAAAATGTAATGTGGTCAACTTCTGTAGGCTAGAAACTCAGCAGACGACATCTGCAGGACAGGAGGCACGTTACAAATAAAATTTGGCAAAAATCTTCACACATCCAATGAAAAAAAGGTATATCAGATAGTTCAATTGAAGATTACAATTCACTGGAAAATCAAGATTTTTCTCCAAACCCTATTTGCAACTTTACTTAGCACAGTGTTGCTCTTCATCTTCAGCCCATAAATACAACCAAAGAAATGACGCAACAGTGCTGAATGAAATTATCCTCATGTTATAGCCTCTTATCTTCTTTCATATGGTCAGAGTTGTAAGAGTTTCCACTGCAGCGTTTTATTGTGAACTCTGCTTAATGTTTGGACTGGTTCCACAACAGACCAGGAGGCCAAACCCAGAACAATTGCTAAGATCTTGATAACCTTTATAAATGATGCGTCAGGATTATAACAGCAGTATTACATCAAATGTTAACATGAGCCTGCAGTCCTTACACTTATAAACTTTTCACTGTGCAACAGCCAAGACTGATGTTTGGCCTGCTTTGTGTGTAGTCTGTACTATACACAGTAAGTTAAACATGTTGTTTCAACTAAGTGTTCTAAGTCATGCACAAAACTGTAGATATTTTCCCCACATTAGCAGGAGCACATACCTCATAAATTATCATTGTTTTGTTTCATGGTAGATTGGATAGCTGTCCCTGAAATGGCTTTCCTGTAGAAGCTGAGGTCAAAAACAAAGTAGCATACTTGTATTCAACAATTTCATGTACATTTTGTCCACATTTGGTTCAGTTTTGGCAGGATAGATTATGTACCCCAGTCATTTTGCAGAGTATCATGGCTGCAGTATTTAAACTGAGGTATAAGAGGACTTTGTCCTTAATCACATTTGTAGAAAGTATAATTTTCTATAATTAAGGTCTCTTAATGATGCTGTATTTAGCCTTCGTGGATTTCTGTGCGCTTAAAGTAATGATATTTTTATATTGCTGTTTTTGGAAGCAAATGAGACAGCTTTTAAGATCTTTATTCTGGACAAAAGGGGAAAACAAGGCAGCAGCCAATGCCACCTGTGCAAACAAGGCCCTTCTGGTAAAAGATCTGCATTACGAGAGCTCTCCGTTGGTACATTGCTCTCGCTACAGTGAATAAAACTGTCTGGCTTAACAGCGTCTTCATACAGATGACGGGATGATCAAGCCATTTTTGTGTATTTGTTTGTTTTCATTAAAAGCTTGAGAAATAAACCGGAGAAGCAGAAATGAATATGGCTGGAAAGCGGTGGTTGTTTCAGGGCTTGGGGGGAGCTGAGAAGGAATTGGTGTAACAGATGAATTGGCTGGCTAATAGAGTATTCTGGTGCTCTGTTTGCTCCCGCTGTTCCTTGTCCCCTCTGTGTCGACATCAGAGTCCCCGGGCTGTCCTGGTGTCACTGCTTTGACAATGGCTCATTGGTGTCCTGATGAAACCAAGCTTGCAGAATACTGACCAGTCGTACTTAATTAGCTGCAGAGTATATCTCTCCGCTCTGGCCCTGCGCCACTCCCTGGAGCATAGTTCTGGGGTTCACAGGCAGGTTTTTCAGTGCTATGAATGGATCGTCTTTGTGTCTGCAAACTGAGGCCTGATTTAACATGGCTGAGACTCATGTTTTTTGAAGGCGTTTACCTTGGCCTCCCCCATGTTGAGCCAGAGCTGAAACGTGACACTTAAGTGGGGTAGTGGGGTAGAAGGCACATATTGCACAAACCTGTTCCTAAATGCAAAGGTACAAAGACTTCCCTTATCCATTAAAGCAGCGAAACCTCCAAATATTCGGACATGTGCCTGGTTAATGAAGATGAATAAAGTTAGTTTTTTGTTTCAAATGTAGCTGTTGAACAGGACTTTGGGGTCCTGTTGAACATTGATTTAATATGATGTTTCTACTAGTTTTCATAGGGCTGGGCGATATGTAGAAAGTCAAATATCACAATATCTTTGACTGAATACCTTGATATCGATATAGTGATGATATTGTAGGGATGACTATTAGTGCTTTCACAAGATATTCATACATAAGAGATTTTTGCTAAACAATCATTAGCACTATGGATATGATGACCAAACAGGTAGAGGCAAATAACAGAACAGACAAAAAAGTCTAAGGCTGGTTTTACATGGTGTAACTGACTTGCTGCAAGAAACTGAAGTTTCTTGCAGCTTGGAGTTCCAGGCGAACCATCCAATGAAAATTATAAAATGGGTTTGCATCATCATTTGGAACGTTCCATATGGTTTGTTGACATGGCAACAGTAAAAGTTTCATCTACAGCCTGCAATTAATTGCATGGAAATTGTGTTGTGTGAAGCCAGCCTAATAAGTATAGAAAATTGCATCTTTTTACTGTAATGCAGCTTTAAAACCAGGAAATGACAACACTTGTAGACTGTCTGCTTAATGATTTGATCATTTTTGCTGAGCACTAACGATACGTTTTCTCTTTTCTCTCTCCTCCTGAAGCTGACAATCATCTTCAAGAATTTCCAGGAGTGTGTAGACCAAAAGATGTACCACGCGGAGACAGATGAACTGCCAGCCGCGTTTGCAGACGGCTCTAAAAACGGCGGGGAACGGCACGGAGCGAACACGCTGCGTGTGGTGGAGAAGGTCCCAGGGCAGCACGTGGAGATTCAGGCCAGGTACATTGGAACAACCATCGTGGTTCGGCAGGTAGGCCGCTACCTGACCTTTGCCGTGCGGATGCCGGAGGAAGTTGTAAATTCTGTGGAGGAAGGCGATAATCAGGACTTGTACCTCTGTCTTCATGGCTGTCCCGCCAACCAACGCATCGACTTCAGGACCTTCAGGGCCCGAGCAGCGGAGGCTCATGGCCTGGGCAGGACCAGGAGTGGCACCACAGCACATGGCTTTACCTACCAGTCCGCCAAGGCCAAGTGCAAAGAGCGCCTCCCAGTGGAGGACCTCTATTTTCAGTCCTGCGTGTTTGACCTTCTGTCTTCCGGGGACATAAACTTCACCATGGCAGCCTACTACGCCTTTGAGGATGTAAAAATGCTCCATTCAAACAGTAACAGATACCACATTTATGACAAGGATGCATTTTTAGGTAACACAGCACCAAGGGGGAAAGATTTACTATCGCTCTTCTTCCTCAACTTACTTGCTGTCTTATTGTGGATGGAGTGTTGCGCTGTTCATCTATAGTCCTGTTCCCACTGTGTCTTGATGTTTTACCTGTCAGTGAGCGTTGAAGATTACCCGCGTTGTGTTGTACATCAGCTCCAGTCCACTGCTCTGGTCTTGTCTCATGTGACTGGTGGCTGGCCAGTAGGGTCACCTCAGCCCTAAGTCTCATTTTTGTTGTATTGTCATGTCTCGACTTCAGTCTAGTGACAAGCTGAGCTCTTCATGGCCCCACCTATCATCGCATGCATTTAGCTGGTTCATCGGACCGGTCTTTGAAGAGAGCAGCGGTGAGAGAGCCCAGCTGCCCCAGAGCTCAGGATATCCAGCTGGGATTAAATCCCGCATTCTCACTGGGACTGCATGCCTATGGGAAGCTGGACAAGATGATCTTTTGCAGAAAGAGGAGTTTGCTGATCCTCCTCCCCTGATCCCCTCATTGGTGCCAAGCCAGTGAAGCTCTCTGTGGCTCATGTGGCCGGGGTAGAGGACCTGACAGGGGCTTTTGTTAACCTATGGCCAAGAGCAGCTCCATGTTTGATTAGTTTCCAGCTTTGGAAAAGCCTGAGCCTTTTGGAGGAAGCACTCAGCCAAAAGGATGTCAGAGCAGCGTCTCCAGTTGTCTGCTGTGGAGATTAATGGGTCATATTGTCAGGTCGTGTTTGTGTGTGTATGTGTGTGAGTGCGTGCATATGCACAAATTAGTGTGTAGAATTCTGCCTCTGTGGTTAAGTGTGTGTCAGAGGGTGCATGAGTAAGCAAACCTCCGATGGGGAAAATGTTTCCCATGTCTTTGTTGCACCTGAAATTCTGCTATAGGACAGACATTGTGGTCCAGGGTCAGTTAAAACGAACTCTGCCAAGTAGCAAAATCCTAAGGGAACTGGCAAAAAAAAAATGTATTTACTTCTTTCCTTTCATCTGTATATCAATTACAGTGTCATAAAGCCTTTTGCTGCATCGTTTGAGCTGACACGTTGATCAGAAAGTGTTTGGTATTTTGAGTCTCTCGGTAAAAAAGGTCATGTAGTAATGTGAATGTAACTGTAGCAAGAAAGCAAAGAACAAATTTAGCTAAGGGCATCCAGAATGCAGAAACATTTACACGAGTGTTTGCCTCTCAATCCATTAATCAATTAATCAACCTTGTGACTTTATTGCAGAGAAAAGGATTCTCTTTGTGCATTTTGTGAATGTTAATCTCTCCGGTCTCAATTGTCTCTAGCGAGATGTCACCTCTAGTCAGACCAGCCATCTTATAGAGAAACAATCTGCTGACCTGGCTGCGGTTTAGTGAATTAATGATTAGCATATGTCTGTAGATGTGAATTCATGGCTTAAGTCATTGCCAAAGAACAAGCCCTCGTGCCAACATTTTCCTAAACAACCGAATTTTCATCGCTCAGTCTAGTTAGGAGACTTAAAAGATTTCACATTTGAGGATTCTTAATTGTATGTATATAAGTTATCTTTGTGGATGAATTTGTGGTAAGCAGAAAGGCCAAAAAGCTCTTGCAAATTTACAGTGACATGCATACACATTAAGACCAGCATTCGTTCTTGTGTTGCAGTTTTTGACCATAGCTTTTCTTGTTTTTATAATAACGCTCCTTTCAGGGGGAGGTTTCCATTTGAATTTTGGCTCACAGCTACAGTATCTGGCAATCTAGTAGTCCTCCTCTTAGATACTATTACTTCTTGGGCAAGGTTTTATGATTATATATTCTTACACTGAAGTATTTGGCAGGCCTTACTACTGCTATTGGAATATGTGTTGGTGCAGTTTGACAAAAAAAATCCTACAAATGATTGTAATGTTGAATCTTGTGTTAATAGATGTAATTTGTATTGTGAGTTTTACAGTATATGGTTCTACATGTGTAATGTGAGATTGTATATGTTCTGTGAGTTGAGTTAAATTTGTATATTACCAGTTGTGTTTGAATTTATCACTACAGTTTTTGTATATCAGATGTTTTGGTGAATGTGAACTTTTTTTTTTATTTTAAAAGGGAGTTTTGCAAAAACATGAACACCACAAAACAGAATATTGTTGGTGATTACACACACATACACACTTAATCTAAGTACAGTTCTGTCTGAGGCAGTTGAAATTTTGGTGAGGTTGTCATCTTGGCTTACTTGGTTGCAGCCCACCTAATCCAGAAAGGGAATGTAGGAAAGTGTTCTGGGATGTTCATGTTTTTGAGTTAAAAGCACTTTATGTTCTCGTTTCATTTAGCTCTTGTTTTGTTTGAACTTGTGAATAGCGGCTGTCAGACCTGTAATGGTAGAAAAGAACAAAATAACTGAATGAGAGATGCCAGAAAGATCAAACTGTGTTTGTATTTAGAGCAAATGTGGTGCCACACACCAACTGTTTATAATGTAAATTATTTATTGAATAAAAGAAAACGTCTTGTTAATGGGGTGCCTTTTGTCTCATTGCTGGTGATGTAAGAGCATTTTTTGAAAATCCTCCGGTGATGCCTTGCAGTGATTTGCAAAGTTTGACTGCCCCCTGCTGTAAAAACCAAGAGAAATGAGCACAGATCATTGAATAAGGACCTGGAAAAAAATATTTGAGGCTTCTAAATTATGTTCACCTTGCATATATATTTTTAATGATGTAATTATCTTTCAATAAATCTAAGGGGAGGGTGAGGGGAATTTTAATCATGTCAAACATAAAAAAAACACTTGAACCATTAAACTTTCATTATGTAACAAAGTTTATTACATATGTCCAAACATATGTACAGCACATTTCCCATGAAGAGTGGTTTTGTCACAAATATAAATTATTTAGGCTTGCTTAAAGAACATATGATACAGGAACCATAGTTTGCTCACTGTGGAAGGATGTGTTGGCTGTTCGCTGTAACAGGTTGGCTTAGTGCCCTGGATAAAACACACACTATTTCTTACCTTAATGTTTATATTTCCCCAAATTGTCTGGAAAAAATAGAACTGCATGACAATTAATAGTAGACGTGGTCCCTCCACCAGTATTCACTGAATACTATTAAGCCATTCACAGCAGTGTTTTTAAAACATGATGTGTTTAATACTGCATCCTGCCTGTCAGACCACACAGTACTGTCCATGAACCCATATACAGTATGATAATACACACAGAAATAAGGCACAAATGGAGAAGCATAACAATCGATACCAAAGAACGAAAATGAGGGCCGGAGTAGAACCACTCGCATTTGGCACGGGGAGAGAGTGTGACCAAAATTCATCAACATAAGCAAACGTCATCACCGCCTCCCAAAAAAATATTTTAACAATCTACCAGCATTAGAGCTCAAGTGTCTCTGGAAATCAAAAATATTGCCAAACCATAGGTAAAGAAAGACTGTGTGTTTTTAACAATTATTTTCAGACATAATTGAATACTTCTACAGGAGGGAAAACAGTGAAAATATGCCATGAAGTACCATTCTTACCATATCATAAAAATACTGAAGGACAAAAAGAAAAGATTATTCTAAGTCATAGTGTTTTGAACCTTTGCACACTTGGTTGTAATAAATACTGTTTTGAAAGCTTTCATTTCATTAGGCCCACTGACGGGAAAGTGGTTATGGTGATCAAAGCAGGATTGCAATGATTTATAGAACTATACAACTACAGAAATAATGATTATCTGTACACATGAGAAATGTGAATTTGCTAAAACCCATTCAACCTTCTGTTGAATGGAGGAAAACTGACTGGCATGATTGACATTTAATTTCTAGCAAATCCATCCCATTTTGGTAAAAGTGGGACAAATGCATGTTTTATGAAACCCCATGATGCCCCGCTACATGGTCAAGATAAACATCTGAAGGTGCACATGATCACATATTACACATTCGTTTGTACTGAAACACTTCTAATGACATCAATTGCAAGACTTAAAGCTAAACACAAAAAAATGAATGTCCATGATCCTTTGGGAAGAATAATCCCATACATTTACCATTCAAAAGGCCAAATCCCTCAGGCACTTTTAGGATTGAGATCAGTCATCAGTTCATGTATTTCCTTAGATAGTCCATGGGACTAAACATCCTTAAGCAGTACACACAGTCTAAACATGGACTGATCAAGTCATTTCATTTAAATAAAGATGCATGATCTATTTACTTTTTTCATCATCATGAAGATGATTGGCGGAAACCCACTTCTTCATTCAGGGCACATATTCACAGCCACAGTCCCTCAAGGGGAGGAGCGTTAATAGTTTGGTTTTGCTGGTAAAGAGGGTTATGTGTTGATTCCCTTTCCAACTGTGAGCTTATGATTGGCTAATCCAGACTTGTCCATCAGCAGCATGTGGCTTTGACCCTGGACAAAAAACACCCAGTTCAGTTTGTTAAGTCGGCAATAGCAGGCCTTATGTTTTCCTGTTGTTCCAGTTCGGGTCTGTGCCTCCTTTCTGCTCCACGGGTCGCTCGAGTGGAGAACGAGAGTCCTGGGGAGACTTCTGGGCCTGCGGGGAGCGCGGGTCCATCAGGGGAGGTGGTTTGTCAGCGTGGAAGGGCCTGTAGTGCTCTGGCCCAGTGGGGCCTGTTGCCCTGTGCTCTGGCATCCTCCTGAAGTCCTGCAGAGGGCCTTCTCTCCCCTGGTGGTAGTTAGTAGGACGGAATTCATCGGTACGTCTTCTTTTGGGGTCTGGATGCCTGAAACGGACAGAGACTGTCACTGACAAAGCCAGAGCTATGACATTATGCTTTTCTCATACTTCACGTTACACCAAACAATAGCATCTGGTTTCACGGACTCACCTTTCATAATAGGGTCGATGACCCCTGTGGTCCCGGTCACCATACTGCTCATATGGCCTTTTTCGTGGGGAGCTGTTGTTGCGGTAACTGCCTGAGCTGCGATAGGAGTCCCCATGGGGACGTCGATCACCGTAGTGATCCTTGTACCGATGGGGATCGTACGGATGATGCCGATCTCCTTGCCACGACTGGTTGCTGTTACTTGGGTAATTGTACTTCCGGTCCCTCGGCCAATCTCCTCTATCTTTAAAGAAAAATGCACAAGCTCGTATTACATCATATATGTGCCAATATCATGAATGAAAGTCTCAATTTGTTGATGACACAGCACTCAGTTTTTTTTCCTGGTAAGAAAGGTTTGTTAAATCCCACTACAACTGTGAGCTTTTGCCTAGGTATTTACATCTGTGGTCTCTGGCACTTTGCTTTTCTGTCATGAAATATTTACAAGCTCACTAAATTATCTGCATGCCTTTAAGACCCAAAAAATGTATAAGGCCGCACCGTCATTCCCAAAGTGCCGCTTGTTAGCAGGGTTGTAAGTTTCTCTGTGGTGTCCATGGGAGCCTTGCTGTGAGGAGTGAGACATGGACTTCGAGGATGGCTGCGTGCCAGTGGAGTCTCGACTGGACCCAGACGGCTCTGGTCTGAAAGGCTTTACCCTCCCTGCAGGGTCCTCCTTCTTCTTCTGTTCCTTCTGAAAATGTCAAAAGATAATTTGAAAGTCAACAAGTACAACAGATCACATTCAACTGATATTTATTCTCTGAAGCCAGAGTGTTTACAAATTGAGAGAGCAACTCACCTCTTCCTCGTGCGACCGCTTCTTCTGTGCCATCTTGTAAAGCTTGTGAAGCTTCCTTGCACCAAACTCTGTAAACTTGGACACAAAAATCCAGAGATTTCTGCCAGAAGGGAACAGAATAATTGTTAGCAGAGTGGAACAGGATGGCATCATGATCATTTCCAGTAAGATAAAATCAAATGTAACTCTCAGCTTACCGTCGCCATGTTTTGACATGCTCGGGGTCATTGTAGGCTTTAAGGCACTCTGTGATTCGGTCTCCTATCTTCAGTAGGCATGTGCGTGTGTGCTGGAGCTGCTCCTGGACAGAAAGGCCTTCATCAGGCTTATCCAGCTGCTTCAGGGCCTTCTTCACCGGCCTCATGCGTTCCTTACACTGCACAAGAGCACAAATATCTCACAAATTGACTAAACTTAATGGTAACTGGGCTCAATGACGATGACATCAGTCTTTTTTTGAATGCAAACTTATTTTGATCATATGACGGCGGAGTTCCAGGCGATAACTCACAATGCTGAAGGTCTCCTGGTCGAGTTCATCATCATCCTCCCCAATGGGAATAGGATCAGATCCGGCAGTAATGTGGACTGGGCCCTGGCTCTTCTTCCCTTTGGCTCCTTTAGCCTGAGAGATGAAAAAACAAGACATCAACACACACACACACACTGACACTATTCACACTATTAACAGACTACTGGAGACAGAAAGTAAAGATCACAGCTTTCCATTCAATTGCTATTTTTTGCCTTTTGAACTTCTTGGATATTAATATTATATTAACATGCTACATACCAAATGAAAAACTGAAATACTAAGCTCTGGAGGTCGAAATCATTAAATAGTATTTGACAACAAAAGAAATCTGTATTAGAAATAAAAAGAAATGATCCTCATGTGGATGTGGAGGCTCTCAGCTTAACTAAAAATTTGATAACCCAATTTTCATCCACTTCCTTTCCATGTGAATTTGAAACTGTCTGAGCGAAGCACGGCATGTTAATGTCACGATGTGAAAAGAAATACCTTTTCTTTTTTGGGCTTGGTGCCCTTTTTCTCTTTGTCCCCTTCCTTCTCCTTTTTAGGAGTTCCCTGTTTTTCTTTGTTTTCTTTATTGTCCTTTTTCTTTTGTCTCTTCTTGGCAGGGGACTTCTCGATTCCATCATCCTGTGCAGCCATGAGAACAGAATGTAAATTAGAAAATCAAACAGTAACAGAAAAACATCACTGTGCATATTTACAACTAAAACGATATGAAGACTAGCGGCTGACAAAGCGGTGGTGATCTCATGGCTGACCTTGACCTCGCCCTCCTCTGACGGGTTGTCCGACAGGCGGGGGGAGGAGATGTCGTTTCCCTGCTCGTCCTTGAGAATCTTGCTCTCCTTTTTCACCCGAGGCTTCCTCTTCTTCACTTTGGCCTGCGGAGGGAGAGACAGGTTGAGCTTTGTGCAGACTGCATATATGCAACACTACATGGTAACATGATGAAAACAGCAGACAGGCAACAGTTACCAATTTATAGGGACGCTATAAACTGGGATAAAATATCTGACAGTTGTTTACACGTATTCAAATTTAATTTCACAATAACGGTTTTTGATTCAAGTGTGTTTATAAAAAGTGTCAGTTACTAGTTTTTAACCACTTATACTGTCCAGCATCAACCAGTTAAATCTCCCTGATGCTACTGTTGCGGTGCACTTCTATGCACAATAAGCATTTTATTTATTTAAATATGGTTGTGTATTGTGTTGCTCTGTTATGTGCAGTGTGGATTTGATTTGTTTACATATGGTGGTATTCTGTTAAACCTGCACTAAGGAACTTTTTTTCTGTACAAAACATGGCAAAATGATTCCAATGGGTATTTGTAATTATTTATCAGAAAACAGTGATTAACAGTGATCAAACTGGTTCTGATAATTATGATTCTGAATTTTCATACTGTCCCATCTCTACTAGGTTTTCAGTAAGAGCATACCTCGTCTCCTGTTTTGGACAGGTCTTTACTCTCTTGTTCCTTCTTCAGCAGCTTGAGAAGATAATCAGCTCTGGCCTGCAGCTGCTTGGCCTGAGGCTTCTTGCCTGGGTCATCCGGGAGAATCTGAACACAGAAATGATCGTTAGTCTGCTTCATTCATTCAAACTCCAAGTTTCCAAACAATTGTTTTAGAGACGGCAGATACTTGCCTTATCTGACAGCTTAAGATCAGGATCGGTCTTGATCAGATCCCAGTTGCCGTAGCCATGCTCGTAGATGCCAAGAAGGAGCTGAACGTCATCCTGCAGGTCCCAGTCCACATCGAAGTGGGTGATCTTGACCCTGCATGTCAACTGAAACCTATGGGGAACAATGCATTGTCAAATTTCATCTGTAACGTGGATGCACTTCCCTTTGCCTCTTTATATTATAATGCCCATACTGCCTTTTGAAGTGGTAGCTTACTTATTTCTCTCTGCAGGATTGGCTGGCACGGCTTTGTGTAAGGGCTCAAACTCTTCCTCATGCTGGATGATGGACTTAGCATTCACTTGCACTCCTGAGATCTTGATATTAATCCCTCGGCGTTTCCCAGGACCTTTGGCTGAAATAATAATATGTCATTTGGGTCCTAGAAAATACTGTATTTTCACCACACTCCAACAGGTAAAATTGACATACCTTCAGTGGGATTCTCTTTGAGGTGTTCCTCATGCTCCTGCACTGCAGTCACACAACTCGAATGAATCAATTCACCCAGTCTCTTGAGGTCTGCTATCGACTTGTCCACCAGCTCAGAGTCTCTGGCAATAGCCTCTAGCCTGGAAACAGAAAAGAATATTTTATCTGCATGGTTTGTCAGAACTGTAAAAAAATAAATAAATTAAATTAATTTAAAAAATAAAAAATAAAAATACTATATACACGCTTTATTAGCTCCTTGTTTAGCAAACAACAATTAACAATTAAACAATTAATCTGTCTATCCAATCACTGGTTATTTCACATTACACTTACCTTTCAAGTGGAGATCCAAACTTCTTATATGACTTAATGAACCTGTTAAAGATATAATTATAGACAGTTTTAAAATGGAGTTCATTAAGAAACAATTATGGTTTAAAGAAAAAAAAAAAACATAACCAAGTCTCACTGTGATATGAACAAATGAGACTAATTTAAAGTAATGCCTTTTAAAACACTTACCGGCGGATCTCTGCGTCAGTGAAACCCTCCACATTGTTTTTGCGGGCTCTGGGTCTGCCTCTTTTCTTTGGTTTCTTGTCATCCTCGCTATCGTCTGTCTCACTGTCAGAGCCTGAGGAGCGGTGCTTCAGCTTGGAGCCCACGTCGCTATCACTGTCATTGGCCTGAGCCTGAAAGACGCAAAGTAAACCCTGTCACAGGAAAGTATGCTTTTTTTTCCTTCTGAAACTAAGGAGAGCAATGTTTACTTGTTGAAGTACAAACATTCCATTTTGAGGCTATAATCTTATATATTCCATGAATTTTGATGAGCTGTCACTGCAAAATAAGTTGTTGCTGCATCACAGGAGGTTTGGCAGCCCATATGATCTGAAACGTGAGGAGGGTTGAGAGAGATTCCAGGAGAGAAAACGCTCTCTCTCCCTCAGGGACATTCTTCATACAGCTTTCAGCATCTCTCGTCAGGTCCATATAAGCCTGTGAAGTTTCTCCCCCTTACCCTCTTGTTTGAGCTCCTGCTTCGGGGCAGCATGAAGATGTCCTCCATCTCCCTCTGCTTCTCCTCCTCCTCCAGTTTGCGCCGCTGGTCCTCAGGGATGATTTCATCCCAATCCCGAGCAGGCTTATCGTCGAGCTCTGGAGCACTCTCTTCCATGTTAGAGAAGTTTGCCACCTGTAACAAAACACACAATAGATAAAGTAAGCAAAAGAGTTAAAAGAGATAGGATAGGTGAAGCATAATGCAAACAATGAAAAGCGCTAACAAGTTACATGTACCTTAAACTGAGAGAGAAGCTCATCTGTTGCACTCGATCCCTGATCACTCTCTCTTGTTTCAGCCAACCTGAGGATCTCATCAATATCCATTTCCTGGAAAAGGTGAGAAAAGTACTTTTACTTCTGCTGTAAGGCAATTTTTAATGCACACAAGATTGTGTCCTCAGTGTTGTTGCAGTACCTGTGGTTCAGATTCCTCTCCCTCCGCCTCTTTGAAAAGCTCCTCTGCACCAAACTTGAGGATGGCAGTCAGTTCTTCTTTATTGAATGGATTTGAACTGTAAATAAAATCAGAAATGTGAAATGACCGGAGTGCTTCAGAACCTCAGTGAGGCAATAAAGCCATTCAGGAAAAAACATAACAATCAATTTTCAAATTCTCACTTTGAGTTTCCTGAGTTGTTGTCCAGTACAGTTCGACCAGTGGTGTCCATTCTCTGAATGACAAGATGGTCCAAAACCATCTTCTTCTTTGCCCTCTCAATGATGTCCTCCTCCACTGTTCCTTTTGTGACCAGTCGATATATATTCACCTGCAAAGTAAAGCATGGAGACACTGTATGTTTTACTTGCATACTGTTGTAAAATCACTTAATTAAAATTATACCTATTCAGCATAATATCGACAGTCAAAGCCATGGTTTACCTGTTTCTTCTGGCCAATCCTGTGAGCCCTGGCTTGTGCCTGCAGGTCGTTTTGAGGGTTCCAGTCTGAATCAAAGATGACCACAGTGTCTGCTGAGGCCAGGTTTATCCCCAGACCTCCAGCCCTGGTGGACAACAGGAAGCAGAAGTCCTACAAAACAAATGAAACCATTAGCTTAAAGCAAACATTTTCCAGCCAGATACCTCAGCCAGTATGAGCAGCGGAAAACATGAGAGGTCAGCAGAAAAGAGACGGTAATAATTTTGATGTTTAATGTTGCACTGTGCAAACCTGCCAAGAGTTGATTTAAGAAAGGATGTTTAGCTGCCGAAAAACATGGAATAAGCATGTAATTTGATGGCCGCGTCTACATGGTTCTCATCATCAGATACTGATACCGATCACATGCTTATTCCAGGTTTTTTGCCAGTTGAGTCTAAAGGGTCCTCCCTTCAATCAACCCTGGCCAATTTTGCACAGTGCACCTTTCACTGCTACATGAAACGGAATTCCCTATATTTAACCCATTTTGGCATCATTTATGCCATTAATATACAATTTATGTGCTACTTAAGTCATCCAAGAAATTGTTGGAGTTTGAGCTCAGTAGTACAGTCTGCTTGGTTGTAGCAATTATCACTGTTAAGTTTCCAGCATACATACCTCTGAGCCTTCGGCATTAAAGTGGTCAAGTGCTTGCTTTCGAATTTCTCCTTTTATGGAACCGTCCAACCGCTGAAGAGGAAAGAGTCAGAAAGAGATATGACACCTTTGAAATTTTCCTGGGCTCCCATCACTGTCTCTGGTATCACTCAGCTATAGACGCCATCAGATGTGTTCCCTGTCAGAAAGTCTATATTCTCGGAGAGAGCATTACAGCCTACAGCGAGTGACCCTGACAAAGACTAAGTCAGCAAACACACACTGAGTCCGCTGACTTGCAGGAGACCTGGCAGCCCTCATCAGAAAATAACTTGCTGATATAAATAACCACATGAACCAGTCTGGTGGAATATGTGCGCTGCAATGCTGACACCTGATCCTG
>OMKZ01003084.1:4964-28323 GCA_900302535.1 Neoniphon sammara | reverse complement strand
AGCATCAAGCCTCTATTGTTATTTGTCTGGCTCTTCCTCCCACTGATCTTTAAGGTTGCTATGTTGGCACTTGTTTCCCTGTAGAACCCCCACTCATCTCCTTGGTACTAAATAGTTATCTTGGTGGATGGAAGGCGCTGAAAGTGTGCCAGATACCCTTTGTTCAGGAGTGGTTGTCCACTATGGCAACTTCCAAAAACATCTTAGATCTGATCTGAAATTTATGCTCAATTTACACTCTGTCTCTCTTTTCTGGGATTTTTCACATTTTTGCTTCAGTGCACTCTGTAAGTAAGCAACAGTAAATTTAGGAGTTTAGAGTCACAAAACAGGTCAAGGCCTACTTCTGCACCTCTATCAGTTGATCTGTGAGAGCACTGGCAGGACAGAGTGTGATGAACATGGACTTTATAGGGGAGTGAAGAGAGATGAATTGACAATGAGTTTAGGGGTCTGAAGGGGCCTTTGCAGAATTGACGGTTGCCTCTCTGTCACCTCCTGTCTGTAGTGCTTATCAACTGCTCGATCATCAAACACTGGGAACATCCTTCGCCTTTGCGCAAAGTTCTGTGTGTACACATCTTATCCTTCAGGTGCATCCTCGATCCTTTGGCACTGAGTTCAGACGGAGCTGCCTGGCTCTAGATAAGTGGGGGAGGAAAGCTGAGTGAGGACAGGATAAGAGGGATGACAGCTCCCTTCCTGTGCGGAGTCAAAAATGAGGGAGATGACTCAGCCGCCCATGCCACCGTCTGTCCCTCAACCTGAGCTCAAAGTCACAAAATATGTACAACAATGAACTATGGATAAAAAGACAATGTTCAGACCATCAGCATATATGAAAACTAAAATATGCAATTCAGATCATCCAAAAGTGTCACAGTGACATAGTTATTTCGTGATTTCACAGTCCATGCTGTTTTAGCAACTTGTTAGAAGGCATTTTCTATGAAGAAAGTAAGAAGGGAAGTTAAGAGAAGGCAACTTTGAAACTGTCCCATCTGAAGCATTATCATAAGCATCTTTATCTATTCTTCCCAAACCACACAGAGCCCTCCCTGTACTTTGGGGAGCCAGAGTACATGGTAGATGAGAGCTCAGGCTACGTTGAAGTGAAGGTCTGGAGGACTGGAACAGATCTGTCCAAGACTGCTACAGTCACCGTCCGCTCCAGGAAGAGTGATCCTGTCTCCGCAGAAGGTAAGATCAGCAGTTCAACTGCAACAACGACATTCAATCACAATATTGCATTACAGTGTCACTTGCTGACTGGGCCATCTCTCTAACTGGCAGCTGGCCTAGACTATGTTGGCATTAGTCGTAACCTGGACTTTGCCCCTGGAGTGACCATGCAGACATTCAGGGTGACAATCCTGGATGACCTTGGTCAACCGGAGCTGGAGGGGCCTGAGACCTTTGACCTCGTGTTACGGATGCCCATGAATGCTGTGCTGGGAGAGCCCAGCAAGACCACCATCACCATCAATGACACAGTCACTGACTGTGAGTCTCAAATATGACCACCAACATATTTATGTGCAAACCCAACTCATGTTCTATATGAGTTGGCAGTTATATAATGTGCTCTTTGCATGTAATTTATAATTCACATACAGTTGCAAGCAGCTGGTTTCTCTGGTAACATGGTCTGTTTGTCATCTTTGCAGTGCCAAAGGTGCAGTTTAAGGAGGGCAGCTATAAAGTGGATGAAGCTGATGGGGAGGTACGGGCCATCGTGTACCGTAGTGGAGACATTAGCCTCAAATCTACAGTGCGCTGTTACACTCGCCAGGGCTCTGCTCAGGTTATGATGGACTACAATGAGAAGCCCAACACTGACGCATCAATCATCACTTTCCTACCAGGTGAGACGCCCCCCCAAATCTCCTCTTGCTCACTCCCTCTTCCCGTCTTCTTGTATGTCTGTATATCTAGTTGTGTTTGTTACGTATATGTTAATCATTCTTTCCTAGGCGAGAGTGAGAAGCCATGTATAGTAACTCTGGTGGATGACTCTATTCACGAGGAGGACGAGGAGTTCCGCCTGGTCCTGGGAACTCCCAAAAGCAAGTCTCACTATGGTGCTTCCATTGGGGAACAGAAGGAGGCACTGGTCAGCATCACTGATGAGAAAGACAGTACGTGTTCTTCTTGCATCAAAATATTCATAGAACTGAAATATTCAAATATCTCCTGCATAGATGCTGTTCAAAGTAGTAAAGAGTAAAAAATTTGCTGATTGAAGTATCATCGATGGTATTTTGGCTCTATATGTAAGTCCAATTTGCTTCCTCTTCATAGAACCCATCATCCGTTTCTCTGAGATCAAGTACAGTGTGCGGGAACCACAGGTGAAAGGTGATGTGGCGATTGTGAAGATTCCTATCCTGCGTGTTGGAGACACTTCTAAGGTGTCGGTGGTCAGAGTGCACACCAAGGACGGCTCTGCAACATCAGGAGATGATTACAACCCACTGTCAGAGGGTGAGACACTGGCTTAATGGATGGATTATCATTACTGTTATAAAATGGTGGTAACACAAGTCTAAGTGTTCAATAAACCTTTTATTTTTGGTGAATAATTATAATCACTATAAATAAAACAATAGAAATTAAATATTTAAAATAAATAGTTCTTCCACCAGTTTCTTCCACCAAGCAATATAGTTCTTGAACAGTAGCTAAACAAAGTGGTTGCACATAACTCTTGTAGTACTGGTGGATTGATATTTTAATGGTTATGGAGTCAGAGGTGTGTGTTTCTAAGGTGTTTTACAATGGCTTTAAACATGACTAAGCCAAATAGGACTGTAGACCAGAACTATGTTCAGTGACAATAATTTGAACAATATTACAGACATTCCCTTTAAAAATATGCCCAATAACTTGCATAACACTTCTTGATTTGAGTTTGTGATCACAGCTTATTTCACTGTGTGTGTTTCTAAGATGTGGAGTTCAAGGAGGGTGAAAAGGAACACTTTGTGGAGATTGAAATCCTGTATGATGGTCAGAGAGAGATGAGAGAGGCCTTCACCGTACACATG
The DNA here is from genome assembly GCA_900302535.1 of Neoniphon sammara. Lineage (NCBI taxonomy): Eukaryota > Metazoa > Chordata > Actinopteri > Holocentriformes > Holocentridae > Neoniphon > Neoniphon sammara. The sequence goes on along the minus strand of OMKZ01003084.1, from coordinate 25,276 downwards.
AAGCCTGACGAGTACATGGTGGCCGAAATTCAGGTGAGATGGAGGCTACATGGCAAATACTCACATGCACATGCACGCACAAATATACACCATCAAAGGGATACCATGAAAAGGACTATGAACACACACACACACACAATGCTGCATATCTACACACGTGAGCATGCTCCCTGTCATGTTGTCCTGTGTTAAAATAGCCAGGCAGCAGCTGCCATGGCTGTCAGCACGGCTGCATCACAGCGTCTTATAAAAAGCTTTTCCCACTGGAATGGGATGCTAGTGGGAATGTCCCAGCAGAGCCAAACAGTAGACGGACCTATAAACAGAACTGTGGCATTCTACCCATATACCCTATATCGGGCATGCACCATTCATGCAACAAGAAAATGTTATCTTAATGTCAAAGTAATTGTTGAATGAATGACTGAATGGAAGGATTAACATGATGAGTTAGACTGAATTAAAATATAGAAAGTTGGAGTGAACTAACTATTCCTTTCTGTTCTTCACCAGATGAACAAGGCCATTGTGTACATTGAGGAGATGGACAGTGTGGCAGATGTCACCTTCCCTGCTGTGCCCCAAGTGGTTTCCCTGCTCATGTATGATGACACAGCACGATCCAAAGACAGGCCTCACCCCGCAACCGGCTACCCTGTTGTGTGTGTGACGGTGAGTGGGCTATGTGGGTTCAGAGCTTCGGAATTAACAGCAAGTCTTCTCACTTTCGTCTTGTTCAGAAAGTGAAAGTCTGTATTAAGTCTATATTATGTAGATATTATCAGATTTTCACAATTTTAACAATCATAACAATTTAAGAGAAAAGATACATTCAATTATCTGTTTTTACCTTCTTTTAGCTTCCACACAGGGCAATGTGTAAAAATCTGCAAAAACCCATAGAAACAACTGTTTTTATTTGTTTTGTCCCCTCATGCAGGCCTGCAACCCTAAGTACCATGACTTTGATAAAACGGGCTCAATCTGCTCTCTGGAGAAGATCAATGACACTCTGACCCAGTACCGCTGGCTGGTTAGTGCCCCCACCGGGTCGGACGGAGTGACTAGTCCTATGAGGGAGGTGGACACGAACACTTTCTTCACCAACACCAAGTCTATCACCTTGGATTCAATCTACTTCCAGGCTGGCTCCAGGATTCAGTGTGCAGCTAGGGCCTTCAACGCCAATGGAGATGCAGGCCTGGAATTGTATAGTCCCATTGTTGTGATTAGCAAGGATGAAGGTGAGTGGAGTGTGGATGAGACTCAGGACCTGGTAGTGGGATTATGTTTGGGTTGGAGCTGAATGGTTTAACTCACACTGTTCATTTGAATTGGGTGGCATGTACCAGAAATGTCATCATCCAGTCTTACTGATGAAAAAACTTGTCTTGCCTTTGGACTATATTCACACTAAAATAAGCGTAACTCTTTGCAGGTATGTGTCAGCCTCGTATCCCTGGTACCGTGGGAGCTGAACCTTTCTCTGCTAAGATCCGCTACACAGGCCCGGATGACCCAGACTTCCCCAACCTCATCAAACTGACTGTCAATATGCCTCACATGGATGGTGAGTAGTAAGCATCGCTTCAACCTTTTTTCTTCATTATTCTCTATTGATGTCCTCAGTGACCGAGAGCCAATTGTTGGAAAAATAAAAAAATACTTTGTCTTTTTGACAAGTAGAAGCTCTTCTTTCTCATCAGGTATGTTACCAGTAATCTCCACAAGACCTCTGTCCAACTTTGAGCTCACCCTGAGCCCTGATGGCACACGTGTGGGCAACCACCGCTGCTCCAACCTGCTGGACTTCAATGAGATCCAAACCGGCCATGGCTTCATCACCGATGCCACCAAGAACCCTGAAATCATTGGCGAGACGTCACCCTACCAATACAGCATCAGCATGCGCTCAGCCAACTCTCTGCGCTTCTATAGGAACCTCAACCTGGAGGCGTGTCTCTGGGAGTTCACCAGCTACTATGATATGTCTGAGCTGTTGAATGACTGCGGAGGCTCCATAGGCACCGATGGACAGGTAGGAGATAAAGCCTAAAAACACACATAGGTGCACAGAGATACTCACTTAATTGTCCTTGACATTAGCTAACTGTATTCCCACCCATTTAGGTGCTGAACTTGGTCCAGTCCTATGTCACCTTGCGTGTGCCTCTGTTTGTCTCCTACGTCTTCCACTCTCCCGTTGCCGTGGGAGGTTGGCAGCACTTTGACCTGCAGTCAGAGCTCAAGCTCACCTTTGTGTATGACACAGCTATTCTCTGGCAGGATGGCATTGGCAGCCCACCTGAAGCTGAGCTACAAGGTACTGTCTCATACCATTGCTGCTCCCTGCTGGTGCTTACAGAGCAACAATGTGACATTCAGTTGTAAAAAACAAACAAAAAAAAACAAACAGTGAATCTCTCTTGGTAAACCTTGATTTTGCTTTCATAGGAGCCATGTACCCCACCAGTATGCGTATCAATGAAGATGGTCGTTTGGTGGTCAACTTCAAGACAGAGGCCCGTTTCAGGGGACAGTTTGTTATGTCTCATCCAGGTATGGAAGTAGTACATGTGTGCGCACATACCCAAAACCCATCCACTAAGGTCATTCTATATAACCATCTCCTATTGGATTACCCTGTGGCCCACATCCTCTCTCCATCTATTTCCGAAGTCCCACACTGGGGGTCCTTCCTGTGTGAAAGCACCAGAGGTCATTTCAGCAAATATTAAAATGACCCCACCGCTTTTACAGTTTGGAAACAAATAGCACTAAGGATATAGAAGGTCACTCTATAAATATGAATGCAGACAAGAGGGCAAGAGTTGGGGGCGCTCCGGTGGCTCACTGTGTAGAGCGCATACAACGAAACCGTGGCGGTGTGGGGTTCAATTCTGACATGCACCCTTTGCTGCATGTCATCCCCTCTCTCTCCCCCGTCTTTCCTGTCAGTCTATACTATCACTGTCAAATAAAGCAGAAATGCCAAAAAAAAGAGGGTAGGAGTTTTAGTTTTCCCAAAATGCACCTTTGACGATGTATGACTGTGTGTTTTTTCAGGGACTAGCCTTTCATCTATGGTGATGTGTGCGGACCATCCTGGGCTGACATTCAGTCTCGCCCTGGTCAGGACCGAGCCTACCTACAACCAGCCCATGCAGCAGTGGAGCTTTGTCTCAGACTTTGCTGTAAGTTGTTATACTGACAAGACTTATCTGTTGTGGAAAGATAATCACAAACGTCATGGACAACCTTACTGAAATTGTGCCTGTGCATCTGTGTGACCTGTAGGTGCGTGACTACTCTGGGACTTACACAGTGAAGCTGATCCCCTGCAGTGCCTCTCCAACTGGGGAGTTCAGTATCCCTCCTGTCTGCCACCCAAGAGAGCCTCTAACTTTTGACATGGACATACGTTTCCAGCAGGTTAGCCTTTCCTGACAAAATTTTCCAGTTCTGGGTTAACCAAATGGCCTGTTTTAAAGCAAGAATACAAATAGCTTTTGAAACATCATCCATACAGAGTAAAACACCAGAGCAATGGAAAATCTTTGTTGTTTAATCTTATACTGAATGTTCATTTTTTCTTAAAAAGAAGTGGGAAAAAAGGTTACATCATTCAACTTTTTTACTGTGCAGTTTCACCAATAGGGATAATTTAGTGTGTAAATATCTACAAGGCAGAAAATGGGGCAAATCACCCCATTAGTATCACATTTTGTAGTATGGGATTTTCTCATTTCACTGCCAGAATTTTTTACTTGTCTAAGAATTATAACACTTTAAGATCAATTCCTATTGACAGAATGATGGCGCCGAAGAGTACCACATTGTCTTTCTGACTGTGATGAAGACTCATTTGCAAAAACTTTAGTCCTTGCACTTAATAAACGATAAAAGCCGTGTGCTCCAGTATCCCTTTTTTACCCACTGATTAAATCCCTAATGATTTGTTATGATTTGTGTATTTTTTGCAATGTATGCCAAATTCCAACCCACATAGACTTAGACTTAGACTTTCTTTATTGTCATTGCACAAAAAAAACACAGCAGAGATTTTGGCAACGAAATGTCGTTGCTTGGCTTCCGGATTACAGCAGAGATGGAATTGTGGAGCAGTTTAAAAATTAAAACATAGTCTATATAACTAGTGCTAAAAAAACAAGAGCTAAATAAATACCCGTTCTGCATGGGAACCCTTGTTCTATGTTCCAGGTGAGTGACCCAGTGGCAGCTGAGTTCAGCCTCAACACTCAGATGTTCATGCTGTCCAAGAAGGAGTTGTGGCTGTCTGATGGCTCCATGGGCTTTGGAGAGGGGACCGATGCTGCTTTCTCAGAAGGTACAACACCAGTGCCCCCTAGTGGAACTTTAACAATCATTACAGCTGACGACAATCAGTCACACTCAGAGAACCCTTCAGAGTGCTCCTGCTATAACTAATTTCTCCTTCAATTCAGGTTCCTCAATCTATGGTCGGGTGATGGTAGACCCAGTCCAAAACCTGGGTGACTCTTTCTCTTGCAGCATTGAGAAAGTCTTCCTCTGCACTGGAGCAGATGGCTACGTCCCCAAATATAACCCCACTAACAAAGAGTATGGCTGCCTGGCCGACGCTCCCTCTCTGCTCTACCGATTCAAGATCCTGGTACGATACAATAAATTCACAAGGGCAAAACATTTTCATGAGGCACTCGGCACTTATTTGGGGTTTAAAGGAAATAAAATTGAGGAGTTTAGCTGATAATGTAATAGAATTTCTCATTTTATGTGTTCTGCAGGACAAAGCCCAGCCTGAGACCCAGGCCACAGCATTTGGTGATGTTGCTTTTGAGGCCACGCTGGCCCAAGACACACCTGGAGCTCTGCCTTTGATCAGACAACCAGGATCAGATGGCTTCACGTTCTCCTCATCGCCACTCTTCCAGGTCTTGTCAAAAGCTCACAAACACACTGCATGCAGGCATATAAAAACATGCACACATTGGACAAATAGGCTGAAACATCCTCTGTTTTTGCTGCAGGTGGCTGCTGGTCGAGAATGGTTCATACACACTATCTACACTGTCCGGTCACGAGAAAATGCCAATCGCAATATCGGCAAGCGCAGTGTAGAGTACCTGCATCACAGCCTGTCTTCTGTTGACCAATCCCAGCTGCAAACCCGCGCTTCCAACATGGCCACCCGCCGCCGACGTGCCACCCCTACTTTCGCTGGAACAGAGCTGGCCCAGGACATTGGTGTCGATAAGAACCGTGGCACCAACATCTTGCACATCTCTCTGGACCGATCAGACCGCATGGTAGTCAACCAGCACCAGCCCTGGTCACCCGGCCGTGACCGTGAGTCATCCCTGGAGCGCCCACTGTTGGAGAGTTCTGGCAGAGTGCCGGCTGACACCTCCACCCTGCCCATGTTGGTGGGCCTGGCAGGTCTGATCCTCCTCATCTGCCTAATCGCCACCATTGTCATACTACTGTTGCGGCGGAAGAAGAGGGAAAAGAAGACCCAGTTCCCTTCTTATGCCACCTCATCTTCTTCTGCTTACAATGGCTACAGTCAAGGGCCAATGGGCATGTGGAGCAGCTCGGACAGCTCTGAGGTCTAGAGATGTGACTGCCCCCACCCCTCAACCCCTGTCCCTGTCCCATCCTGAACAGACTATGACTCCACCACAGTGCCTTCCAAGCCCAGCTCTTCTAGCACTGAATACAGCCCAGTAAAACTTGTGGACGGCACAGTATGTCAGTGTTTCAGGCCTATATGAAAAGTACGCACCAGAGAGTATTTTGAGGCTTACTGATCTCCAATGAAGTGTCATGGTTAGCTATTGCTATGATGTACCATGTACTGTAGGTTCTCCCCCTGTAACGCTGTCTATTCTGAATCATGGATAAAAGTAGGAGCCCCCATTAATGGCATTCGCCTGCTTCACTGGTTGCAAAGCTGTAAAATATCCAAGGCTTGCAAGTGCACGAAAATCCAAAGTTAAGAAATGCAGTTGATTCATGAGTCAAAGGCAACCCTATTTCAATTTTGTGAAAAATTTAAATTTTTTATGTTCCTCCTTAAAAGGTGACTAGTTTACCAAGGTGTTTTTTATTATTATTGTAATTCATTGTGTTCATTATTTTGTTGTTGTGGAGTAGAGCAAAATGGATTGAATGTTAGTTGAAGCTGACCTTAATGAATGATAGTGATAAATTCATTTCTTTTTAGTTCTGACAGTTGACTGCTGTGCTTTAAAAAACCTGCAGTACATTTGCCCACTACTGAATACCGATATGGTGCTATTCAAAGGGATTGTAATTGTTGTCATTTTAATCTTTTGAGAGTGCTATCACTCACCATTTGTTTTTATACAAGTTAAAGGTAACAGTGTGACTGAAATCACATGCAAAACAATTTGTAAATATCAATACAGGACTATGAGAACAGAAAAGGTATTAATACACCCTGATGAAACTTGAAAAATTAACTGTACATCTTAGTGCTTCGTCTTTCAAGTCCTGACAAAACAACTGAAATATAAAAATAAGAATTATTCTTATACAGGTGACAGTATATGTTAATGTGCCAACTAGTTGTAGACATTTAATTGACCAATTCAGTTCAAATTTGTGGCTTATTAATTCTATGACGAGTCTTTGGATGTATACAAACTACAACTGCCAAATACATACGTCCTTTTTCGAATCAGTGTCTTATTTAACGCATGTATTTAAAAAAGTCACGTCTTATATATAAAAGGGGAAGTTTATTTGTGATGTTCAAAAAGACGTTCTACTTCACATTGGAAGGTAAAAGGACAAAAGGTTTCTCAAAAATAAAAAAGGGTATATTGTTACAAGCAATGGAATGTGGTACAACCAACAGGCATAAATACATTTATCTTAATCAACTCAAGTACTAAAGTAAAAAAAGGACTAGCAAACAAAAACTAAACCAGCACAGCTGCAGTATTTGGGTAAGTCACTACGAGGCTGCAAATGTGCACTTCCTAAAACCTTCTACAACCGAACGCTTATTTAGATAGCGAAGACAAGTTCAGTCCATTGGGAGGTTTTACACAGTACATCATCATCATCACATCCTGCAAAACAAACACAGACACTAGGACTAACTATACTGAAGCTGGCTGCCGCTCTCCTCTTCAGCCACTGGATGCTGTACATGGGACAACTTCACAACTTCAGCTTTTTTCTGCGTCCGCGGCCATCTGGTGTCCCCTCAGACTTGCGTTTCTGGGCCTGGTGAAGAGGAGAAAATAATTAGGGAGGAGAGGAGAGGAAAGCCCTAAGACTTAACAAGCAGTGAAATGAGATAGAGATGGACTGAGGTGGATTCTTAACTCACTGAGCCAGTCTTTGGGCCTCTCTTCTTTTTCTCAGCCTTCTCCCTCTCTTCTAGCTCCATGTTCTCTCTCTCTATCAGTGTTATCAGGGTGTTGCATCGCCTCTGGAGCTCCTATGTAGACAAATCACAAAGCATAGATTTGTTTAAACTGCAAGCATACACACACAAAAAAAGATCCTTCACGTGCCACTTTAAACATCAGACTTAAACACAACTTATCAATATAGGCCTTTAGAAAAAGAAGGCATGAAATCCGACTGAGAACACCAATCACACTAGATTCGTTACTCACCATGGCAGTCCTGGATTTGAGGAACCAGTCGAAACGGAACTGGGGCGAGTTGCGGATGCACTGACGCAGCTCGTCGTACACACTCTCCTTGTCGAAGCCCAGCTTGTGAAGCATACAGATAAGGAAGCGGTCCTCCTCCTCTGTGTAGTTCTTGCCTTTGTTGGTGCCATAGGAGATACGTAATTGGTGGAACGGAGCCTTATAGCGACCAATCTGAACATGGAAAAGACACACACATTGAAGGATAATTCATTCATCAGGAGGAGGAAAAAGTGATGATGAGGCAATTAAGGGATAAGTACAAGATTAAGCACTAAGTACAAGGTACATCAGATAAAGTTAATAAGATCATTTAAATGAGAAATTAATTGGCAGGCTGACAGTCAGCTACCTTAGAGTCCAGTGCTTTCTTAATGCTAATTCTCCTCTGGATCCTGGCCTCTCCTCTCTCTATCTGGGCCATGATCTTCTCAATGTCCTGCAACTCATTGCAGCGCTCCCAGAATACAGCTGTGGGAAAACACAAACATACACATATACTTCAGAGATAAGCCACAAAGTCAAAAGCTGGAGTCTGCTTTGTGAACAGAGGACAAACTAAATCATTACCAGAATATTCCATGACTTCTTCAGGAGTTTTGCCCTCGACCTCTCTGGCAATGTTCTCAATATCGTCTCTTCCCCACTTCTCATTAGCTTTAATGAACTGATTGAAGTCACGTTTGTTCCAAATAGTGAAGCCCTGTAATGCAGGTACAACCGATGAAAATATGCACAATTAAGACTGTTTTTTTTGATGTGCAGTGTGTCAGGCAAAAATCCATGTTAGTGAGTAAGCTGCATCAGTACCTGTGACAAAAGGTTTTCCTTTTCCTCCAGCTCTTCCTCTGTTAGAGCCTCGGCCTCATCGATCTTAGCCTGCTCCTCTTTCTGGTGCTGGGCCGAGTTGGGCATGTCTGGATTGCGAGGAACCTAAAGAGACAAGGCACAGATTCACTCAGAAACATCTCAAAAGACACGCCTCCTCCAATCACATTTTCATGCACATTTAACAAAGTTATTCAAAAAGCATTTTTGGGTACCTTATATCCAATGGTCTTTCTGTAAAACAGAATTTCCTTCTCCAGAAGCTCAAACAGACGAGGAGGGAAGAACTGAAAGTCCTGGACATTGGGCTGCTTAGGAGGACGTGGAGCCTGTGAAAGAGTGTTAATGGACAAATATTACACCTTAGACAGGATAATATACCATCCATCATAAAAACACTGCAAATCCTATTGCATGAATGCCCCATATATTATGAGATGATTGTAGAATGATCTCACACTACCTTGGGTGCTTTGGGTTCGCTGACTCGCAGAGCTTCTCTGAAGTAGGCATCCACAGCATAATTGGCCTTCCTTTCTCTCTTGGGTGGCTCAATCCAGTTGGTGATAACCTGAATGAACAGAGTGTGAAGTTAAGGCTCAAAAGCTGATGTTCTGAGATGTGGAAAATTACAGACCGCATACTGATGCTGTCTAGTAGAGACCTTTACCTTTTTCTTCTCTCTGTAGTCCTCTCCTTCAAATGTGTACACACTGCTGTTTTCTGTGTCCATGGTGAAGTTTCTCAAAGAGCTTTCACCCAGGTTGGCCATTTTCTCCTTCATCTCCAGAGTCTGGCAGATGACAAAATTAGAATATGACCAAATCTTCTGGTAAGAATCTTAAATACTACATGTTCAGTAATGTGTTAATTAGTAATAGCTTATCCGAAACATAATATCGGCACCACGTGTGTCTCCAGACTCTCACCTTCCTCTCTCCTCGCTCAAGGATCACATTAATATCATCGTCAGTTATCTCACTCTCTTTAGAAGCAAACACATGAGTGGCACCGTGGCGGATGATGGACAGCATCTCATCCTTGCCCAGCTTGTTGGCACTAGGATCCACTAATCTTCCTAAAATAAAACAAAAAAGACAGACTACTTAATGGCTTGCTCAAAACTAACTTTCCCATTTTCTTTTCTGAAACATTCAAGTGCAACTTGACAATCTGACCAACTGTTTGAACTAAGGTTGATAATATGATTACTACATGGAATTTTCATTCACTTTTTTTATTGCAGTATGAATGAGTAGGAAATAATACACGGGACACATCTACCTTCAACTTAACAATATGACAGAAACAATGTCTTGAACCCCTCAACTTTAGATTTTGAGCCCAAGTGCAGAATTTATTCTTATATCCTATTATTTTATGTGCAAACTGGTCTTCCTTTCTACAATGACAATTACAATGATACCTTTGAGCTAAGCAATTCACCCCCAACTACTTCACTTGAGCTGAGAGACTGTGGACAAACAAGGCAGCTTTCAGGTGAGCATGTGTCTAACTATGCATGTGTAGGAGGCCACGGCTGAAAAACATGCATGCTCAGTAGGGTTGATTTGAAAAAAAAAAAAAAAGGCTAAGCAAACAAAATATGAGTACCTTGCTGAATGACAATGGAGTCCAGGCGCAGTTTCATCTCAGCCCTCTCCACAATCCTCTCCTCCACTGTGTTTTCAGTGATAAAACGGAAAACGCGTACCTGCTTCTGCTGACCAATCCTGTGAGCTCGGTCCTGAGGTGGAGAGGTGAGAGGACAAATCGAATGGTTAGGTTCTCTGCCTCTGAAACCAAATTACAGCCTGTGAGTTCTTTTATTCATTTTCCTTGCTACTTTCCCACAGTCTAAGTAAGGAATAAAACTTCTATAAATGTAAGTGGCCCATCATAATAAACAAACCAACTGTGCTTCCAAGGATGTTTTCACACCTGGATCCGTTGGTGCAGCTAAATCGAACCGTGGAGCATTTACCGCACATGTTCGGTTCGTTTGAGCAGGTGTGGACACAGTAATCTAGTGCGGACCTAAACAAGCATGCAGAGTCCACCATGAAAGGGTAAGCTGAACGGTTCAATTGAGGCGAGAACGCAATCTGACACAGCAGACTCACTGTAGCCACATTATGCATGAGGATAAACTAAAAAGAACTTGTGTTGAGATGATAAATATGTCTAGGTTTATATTAACACCTAACTAAGCTTACTTGACGTATCTTCTGAGAGGTAATTACAGAAAGAATATGTCACTGTCTGTGATAAGGGCTCGCCATCTTCTACTGAGGTATCCTGATGCAGCACGTCTTCACATAAGATGCATAAGCACGTTATTTTAGAGACGTAGAACTGATCTGTGTTCAAAGTGAATATGCTGCTGATAAAAAATATCAACTGGTGTAATAACCAAAAAATCACAACTGTTGCAATGATACATCCACATTTTATGATGATGATGTTGGTCACACTGATGCTTCATTTTCATTTTTTGTTCCAATTACTGCCTCTCTGTTTACTTCCAGGAGTTTTACCGCATGTAAATTCTGACCAGTAAGAGAGCAGTTTCCTCGCGAAACTTAAGGCAAAGGCAACATTGGAACAAATCAGTCCCTGTTTCGGACCAAAGTAAACGAACTACAAGTATGAAACCAACTTCATGTAAGGCCTTTTCTAAGTTGTGACTTCTTAGTAAGGAGTGTGTTCACCAGTTCAGAGCACTGACCATGGCCTGAAGGTCAACTTGAGGGTTCCAGTCTGAGTCATAGAGGATGACGACATCAGCCGTGGCCAGGTTGATACCCAGCCCTCCGGCTCTGGTGCTCAACATGAAGATGAACTTGGAGCTGTTGGGCTCATTGTACGCATTGATAGAGATCTGAAACACACACACAAAGATAACAAAGAGCTTAAGTTACTTTTACTACACTTAACCCATGGGTTTCCTGAAAAAAACTGACATGTAAGCATCACACCTGTCGTTCCTCATGTGGCGTCTGACCGTCCAGGCGACAGTAGCCATAGTTCCTCCACATGCAGTAGTCCTCCAAGATGTCCAGCATCCTGGTCATCTGACTGAAGATGAGCACACGAGAACCTGGATGGGGAGGGGAAAAGTTAGCGGCTGTCAAAATATACAGACAATCTTCCTGTAAACAAAATCCTTTAGTCTCAATCTGATACATATTAGCCTGTAAAGTGTAAAGCCTGAAACAATACACAACCTTCATCCTTTTGGACTTTATTCATTATTTCTGTGTGATAAGATCTATTACATTTCAGCATGGATGAATTTTCCCTCCATTCTGTGTGCTGAACATTTATATTGTAGTTATATAATAGATGATATTGGAAGGCAGTAGTTATATAGATCTATACTGCAGGATCCACTGTATACCATAGTTATACAGTTGATTGATAATGAGGCAGCAAAGGAGGAGGGGGTTCAATACTGACATGCAGTATTTTAATATTCTGTATTGGAAATGTGCTGTAAATTCAAAGAATATAAACACATAAAGTCCCCCGAGTTGTCACGGAGACCATTTACGCACCTTGCTCCTTCATCTTGGGTAGCAGCTTGTCAAGCACTGCCATCTTGCCACTGTTGACCACCAGGTGGAGGTCAGTGGTGTAGGGGGGGCCTGGCTCAGCCCCATCGAACAAGTAAGGGTGGTTGCAGCACTTCCTCAGCTGCATGAGCACGTTCAGCAGGCGCATTTTGTCCATCTTGCCTGCCGAGTTCAGGATGTCGATGTCCTTCATCAGAATCTTTGTGTACCTGACAGGTTGTGACACGAGTTCTTTATATTACACACTGCTGCTGCATAGCCATTTCATGTCAATATTTGGTGTTGGCATCTGAAGATGTGCTTTCCTAAAGTGTGTGTAGCAAATAAGCTTGGCACCAACACCTACCATTCTCGCTGCATCTTGCTCAGGCCCACATACATCTTGATCTCTTTCTTTGGGAGCAGAGATTTTTCTACATCAGCTTTGATACGTCGTAAAAGGAAAGGACGCAGCACCTACACAAAACCCAAAAATAATAATAAAAAAAAACAAATCCAGGTCAGAACAGTGCTCAAACCCAACTAAAAGCAATAACACCTTCAAATAAACAGATTTCTATTAATTGTCAGAAACATGTTATACATACGGTGTGAAGACGTTCGACCAGCTTCTGATCACCCAGGCAGTTGTTTGTGTCAAACCAGGAATCAAAGTCCTTTGAAAACAAAACTTCAAATTACTACCAAAATACAAAAAAAATGTAAATAAGACTAGATAAGATTTGAACCATATTAACATAACTACCGCCTGATATTGAATCTTTGTTGGGTTTGTGTGTTTATGTTTCCAACCTCAGATGAGTTGAAGACGTCAGGCAGCAGGAAGTTGAGCAGCGCCCAGAGCTCGTGGAGGTTGTTTTGTAGAGGCGTTCCAGTCAGCAGCAGACGATTAGTGGTCTTGAACTCTCGCACGATTTCTGATAACTATTGAAAATCCAAGACATTTTTGCTTCCTTAGGCGTCTTACAAAACATCAAGTGTACAAATGGTTCAACATTGTAAGCATTAAATACATATTTGAAGTGGTAGAGTACTGGAAACATTCTGTGACACATCACTTTAAGCCAGTGGTTCTCATACTTAGCGGCCAATGACCCTTGAAAGTGATGTGAAGTGACATTGTTTCCTTTAATTATTGGAAGAGACCTACAGGCTTAAAATTAGAGAACAATTAATAATAAGTGTGATAAAAAATTTGTATAGAATAAATGTTTTTTTTTCTATCCAATAAACCATCGCATGACCCCTGGGGGGTCTCAAACCCCCGTTAGAGAACCACTGGTGAAACAAATGATATTCGGGTAGCTGCCCAACCTTTGACTTCTCATTCTTGATCCTGTGGGCCTCGTCGATAACCAGGTACCTCCAGTTGAACTTCTTGAACACAGCCTTTTCAATGATGAGCATCTCGTACGATGTGACACACACGTCCCACTCTCCTGGCAGCAGCACATCTCTGATCAGAGCAGTCTGGAAATTGAAGCAAAAAGATTGTTTTCTTGACCTGCGTTACACAGCTAGATGTCAGGTTTAAGGGGAAGTCATTTTGCGCAGAAGCCTGGCAATTAAGTTGGTATAAACATTACCTGTTTGAATCTAAACTTTTATTACTGAGCTAAAACCCCAGATCAGGTACATCACAAACAACAACTGGACCAATGTCCACAGTGTACTACTGCTATCACTGGCAGGATTAGTAGTTAACGCAATAAAAATGGTGATTCAGCACTAATAACTTTATTGCCTTGCCTTGTGGAAAAGAGGTTTTGCAACTATGGTATTACAATTTGCTCAGAAGACAGAGTTGCTGATCTTATTTTCATTTTAGGAATAGCATTATGAATTCTTAAAGAATGGTTTAACATTATGGTGCAGTGGAGAGCTCCAATTAGATTAAACTTTGAAGAGAATAACAAAATCATGACGCAGCTTACCCTCTCATCTCTGTCTCCAATAAGGCAGACAGCACGCAGTGAAGGCACCCAGCGCTTGAACTCATTCATCCAGTTGTAGAGGGTGGACTTGGGCACCAGCACCATGTGGGGACCGGGGATGTTCCTGTAGTGCTTCATGTAGCCCAGCAGGGAGATGGTCTGGAGGGTCTTTCCCAAACCCTGAAGGAAAACACACACAGGGTGCATGAGAGTGGTAGATGTAAAAAACAGAACAAAATCTAGCCTACTAAAAGGTTGCACAGCATTTCGTAGTATGCGAAAAGTACAAACCATTTCATCAGCGAGGATGCCGTTGATTCCATTCTCATACAGAGAGATGAGCCAGTTCAGACCACGGACCTGATAGTCCCTCATTTTCCCTGTTTTGATATCTAGTTGGGAGATGCAGAAAACAATCAAAACTTCAGTTCATCACTCTTGGCAAGTCACCAGGTAACTGAACTCATTGTTTTTTTTTTTCTCTCAAGTCGGTATAACTGTATATGATTGCTTACAGGAGGGGGAGTCATCAAAGCGAGTGCAGACATTAGTAGCCCTGTTGCTCTCGTTCAGAAGCTCTTCATCCTCCTCTTGCTCTGTGCGGCGATGGCGGTTGCTGTCAAACACAGAAGCAAACGCAATGCCTCAATATTGACAGTTTATTCACATCAGGATGAGTCACATTTCAAAATAATACTCAATTATGGTTATTCAAAAAATAAATAAATAAATAGAGAAACATTTCTAGAAAATGGGACATTTTACATGCATTTATAGTTCACATACTTGTATATATTATGTATATATTGTTACTTCATGACTCATCTGAAATGCTACACTGTCTTTGTGTCATGAGGTACTGTACTCACTCTCCAGCAGACAGCAGGTTCTGTTTCTCATCCTTCTTGATGCGGGGACGTCCAGGCTTCATCTTCAGGGGAGAGGTGGGTGTCTTCTGTGCTGCCGGTTGGATGAAATGAGCAAACACCTCTGTTTGCTTCAGCAAGTACTCAAATCTGTTGGTCCGGTCTGTTTGCTGCACATATGGAATAAAAGAAAAAAAAAGTTTACCAGTTTTTTCTAAGAACAAAGTGTATAATGTACCACAAAATATAAAGAAACTCTGGAAATAGAGCGCCCTCACCATCTTCTCCTCATATCCTGGTGAAGAATCCTTGGTCTGGGATGAGGAGGATGCATCTTGCCCATCCTGCCCAGTTTCTGAAGAGGACTCTTTTCCGGCATCTGAAGAGTCAGATTTCTCCTGAGCAGAAATAAGTGCACAGAAAGAAACCTTGTTTATTGTCAGCTTTTTATTATTTATATTTAACACTGAGTGGCCCATTTATAAAATTTTAAATTTAGTCGAAACAACACAAAGTGCAGCGGAAGACGAGTGGCAATGCAGCAGCATCCCACAGTTAACTGCCATTGCCGCACTGTCCTCTGAAAACAAAGGCATGAACGGGACAGCTGAGCGGGGTCTAGTTGACTTGCTTTCATGCAGTGCGCAAAAAGTATTAGATAGTCACAGTTACCCGCTACTCGCTCAGCGAATGTGATTTGAGAGTAAACAAAGGCACTTTGAGGCTTCTGTAAAACGATCAATTGAAAGCTAGCGGGGCTAAGCTAGCAGGAGCTCTTATGAAACGGGCTGGCCTCGTTGTGCTGTGTGCGTGATAGCTACAGTCCCGGGAAGACAGGACGGAGATGTTGTCGTCAGCTAATGTTAGCCCCGTGGCTAGCCAACTCAAACAGCTCGTATTAGCGAAGTGAAAGTTTTACATAACAGAATTTGAGACCCATGTAGGTATAGAACAAGATTTATAGCTACGCATCGACTCCTTCTACAGGACTCTGGGAGATGTGCGAGGTTGTATGGGGGTTAATACCCATTTTAAAACGTCTCACCTCCACTCCTCCGGTTTCTTCAAGTTCAGCCTGCTCTTCCCGCTGTTCCACGCCGTTTGCACTTTCGGACATTATTACCGAATTTCCACCTCGATTCTAATATATCGTCCGTTATTTGGTGATTGTGTACTTCCCTGTAAAAGCTGTTCACGATTTTCCGAACTTCCACTCGGGAAATGGGAACTATCCTTTTGTTTATAATGAAAGACACCGGATGGTCACAGGCAGCAGCACATTCGCGCTAGCTAGATCTTTCTCTGCCACCCGCGTTCACGGCGCTAACGTTACCCGGTATGTGCGACCTGTCGCGAGACTTCAGTGGAGGTAGGCTCTGATGCTGCCTTCAAGATTATCGGATTTATTGTAATTAAAATAGGAGCGTTCATAAACGGTCCAACAAGTGGAACGATTGGGAAAGTCGAAAATTATAGGTGATCGGTACTTTAGAGATTTTACTCATCTAGATTAACTAGATAAAACAGTTTTACTGAACCCAGTTTCAGTTTGTAATTTTATCTAATGTCACTGTCAAATACAAGAATAAGAGTAGCAAGAGTAGTCTTTATTGATCCCCCGAAGGAGAAATTCAGGGAAACGCAGCAGCAGGAGTAGATAACAGTACAAAGCAGAACTGATATGATTTATTATAGTCTATCTTTATTGTTCTAATTTAGTTATTATTCTCAAATTTCACATCCACATATTTTCTGATGAAGTCATTTTTCTGATACCTAGGGGAAAAACTGACTTCCCCTATTCAGTCCTTCAGTGCCAAAGCTGTTAAAGTTAATTTGATTTAATTTCACTGTTTATAATGTGTTTATTATCCTGATAATAAATACACATAAAATCCTTCGACACTTGAGTGTCGTAAATGAAACGATTACGACGCAAAGAGAGCATGGAAGCTGTCAGTAGTTGATGGCATAAATTATATATTTTATGATTATATGTTAGTTTGGCACTCCGTCTAAATAATCAATTTTGTGTTTCTATTTTCACTCGCTAACCACCGCCACCAACAACAAAATACCGTGGTGTTTACTTGATATTATTTATGACAAAATACCCTGACAATGTTTGAGCTCCAAAATGCCTCGTAGCGTCCTCACTGCCAAAATATTTTAAGAGGAAGAGCTCCAAAATACGAGTGCACGAGTAGTGTTTGAAGCAGCACATTAGAGAGTACAGGAACGACACGAATGTGCGCCACTTGAAAAAGCTATTCTTTCACATTTTTACAATAGTACAATATATTAATGCAAGATGCCCAACCGCATAGGATCGATTTTAGTACTCAAAGTTAAGTTTAAGAAATTACTATGGTGTACATATGTATGGTATAATTGTGATTTTTTTTTTTTTTTTTTTTAGGACAAACAGGCAATGGCAAGACGAAAAATTGATTCGCACTGGGGTCCTACCAATGTCTCTGTCCATCGGCATGACGTTTGTGGAAGGTTAATCAGCTGATTCAAGCAATCTAACCAAAATAACGCCGTTTTAACTGTCAAAAGACGTTTATCGTCCCTTGACAATTAAGGATATTCTGGTCGGATATTATTGTCATGCTTTATTTGGGTAAGCACAACAGATACATTTTGGGTATGGTGTTTACACACGGAAGCATTTCTGCTAAGTCAGTGCATAGACTGTATACTTGGCTAGGCCTGTTTTGCTGCTTTGTTCTTTTTGGCTAACGGTAGAATATGAATAATAACAGTTCCTGTCTATCCGGGAAATGGTTCTATAATCGATTGCTATTTGAGAGAAGTGGAAGTTGTGTTTAGTTTCCGAGCCACTAGTCCCGATGATACCCTTAAAAGTTACATCTTGTTAGCATTTAACATGCTAGCTCACCATTACCAATAAAGCGATAACATTTAGCGCTAGCTCGCTATTGCGAGTGGTGTTTGATGGAATAAGAACAAAACAGAGGTGAATCCGCGTTTAACGTGTAGATATCATGTTTACGTCACCGCTGGTTTGATGTGTAGCGACATAGCAAACTGATACGGGTAAAACGTCCCTCGCCTCTATGTAGCTTTAAACGTGAAGTCACTTAACCGATTTTCAAGTGTCATCATTTTTTCTCCTTTACATTCTGCAGACTGTCATCATGGACAAGATTTTGGAGGCCCTCATCAGCTCCAATCACACTGTTCCAGTGAAAAAGGCCATTGTGAAGAAGGTAGTGGAAGCAGCAGAGAAAGAGGTGACAGAGGAACAGTGTCAGGCACTGTATACTCTCACAGCCCGCTTCATCTTATTGGGTGAAGATGCCTTTCAGAAACAGGTGGGCTTCCAGGTTCTGGAAGCCTATGCTCGCTACCACCGCCCTGAATTTGAGTGTTTCTTCAGTAAAGACTTTGTCCTTGGTCTGCTGCAGCAGGGCTATGGCCAGCTGGACCGCAAAGACCCAGCCATAGTGGACTACATTCAGTGCTCACTACGACTGCTCATCAGCTGCCCTTCAGTGCTGGAGATCTTCAGTGTCATCCAGGTGGAGGTCTTAAGGATGGTGTGTGAGCGCCCTGAGCCTGCTCTTTGTGCTCGCTTAAGCACCATGCTGTCAGACTTTGTGCAGTGCATCCCAAGGGACAAGTCAGCAATTTTGTTCTGCCAGCAGCTGGTAAGGACTATCAGTTACTTCCATTGCTATGCCAACCAAGAGCGGGAACTGAGGGAGTATGTAAGTCAGGTGACTAAAGTCAGCACACTGCTGCAAAACATCTGGAAGGCTGACCCAGCCACTCTGCTGCCCTCACTGCAGGAAGTCTTCGCCATCATCTCTTCCACAGGTAAGACTCTTTCCTTTGGCACCTGGTTGCAGTTTACAATAGTACACTATCTTCTTACACTGTTCAAGAAAACTGGTTTCATTTTCTGCATAGTAAATTTTGGGACACTTAGAATAGTTCTGTATGTACAGTAGAACTTTAATAAGGACAAGAATATTTGAAATAAAAATGTATTTAGATTTATTAATAGGTTCAAACTTTTAACCTACCTATGAAACATAAAATATTGTAGTCTTGTATGTACTGCACTCAGTAGGATTCAACAAAATAATGCATTTCTGTTGTAGAGAGCTCAATTCTGTATGAATACACTGTGCATGACAGCAGCGAAAAAGATTATTTGCATAAGGCAGCAGAAACCCCCTAACCATTTCCCCCTAACCCCCTAACCAGTGTGGCAGTGACAGCAGGTTTGTTGGCACATATTAAAGCGACCAGGAACAATTACCTCTTTTATTCTGACTTTCAGGCCCATGCCAGTAGCCGATTTCGATCCCATGGCTTAGTTTGCTAATTTATATACATTAGATTTTTGACAAGATCAGATATATCTGATCTTCTGCACCTTGTATATAAGGTGCTAAAAATTTGTAAATGTGTAAATGTAGATTACAAAGCATAAACAAACTGTCAAAAGGCAAGAGCAATATATGAACAAACAGTGAAGAAGGAAGAACACCAAGCAGTGGGCTTAGTGCCTTTTGCAGAAATAATGGAAAATGAAGTTTGTTCATTTGTGAATAATTAATTTATTTTTATTTTTATTTTTTCAAATTTACTTAGAATAAAAGCACTTGAAAAATCTCAGAGACAGATTGATTACATCAATCAATAGCTATGCGAGAACGAACAAGTGGTGCAGTGGCAGAACAGAATACAGCATGGAAGTATTTTCATATCTTGAGTTTCCTGAAGCCTCATATTAAGGAGAGGGCCACCTCTTCAAACATGTCCTTAGAAGAGAGGCCCTACAGTCCCCAGTCTGCCTCAGCACCCCTGACTTCTGAGTCAAAACATAGTTCTTTGTCTGAGACAGGAATATTTACCCTTCATCTCTCTTGCCTGCCTCCAAACCCCCCAGCCCCTCTTTCCCCTGAAGCATCTTGCAGCATGCTGTCTACCCCTGAATTTCAGGCCACTGAAGAAGCCTCTCAGCCTCTGCCTGGGCCTGCATCGCTGGCCCCTGGTATATCCACTGAGCCCCCATCTTCCCAAGCATCCCATGTCCCTCGAGTCCCAGGAGCATCAATCATGCCCCAGTCTCCCCACATTCACCCAGCTTTTCAGGGCTCTAGCAAGGTGAAAAAGAGAAGGCAGGGAGAGAATACTGAGTTTAAGAAACAGGTGATGAAGATGCTCAACCACTCTGAAGATGAGATGGAGCTCTTTCTTCTGTCTGGCCCCTCACCTCACAAGTTTGTCAGCAGAAAAGAGAAGTGCAGTCAAATTAGAATTCCTGACAGCTTTACACCGGGCTGAATTCTCCTCAGAAAGAAGTACAAAACAACATATTTAGTGTTTTCTTACAATACAAACACACGTACACACACACACACACACACACACACA
>OMKZ01003076.1:39407-84396 GCA_900302535.1 Neoniphon sammara | reverse complement strand
TAGCTGATTTTTAAAAGTGATGACTCCTACACTTATTCATAGTAAATGGAGATCAATCCAGAGTTTTGGCAGCACAGTTCCATATGCACCTTTAGTTTGGATGTGCAGGCATTATGTTTGTGGATTTCTCTTTGTGTTGTGTGTAAAACCATTGTCTGCTCTGTGTGTGTTGCATCTCTGCAGATTAACCCTAGCGAGGTGGAGGCCCTGCTGTCTCGGCTGCCCTGCACCTTCAGACAGGAGCTGACAGGGGTGGGAGCCAGTCTGGAGAAACGCTGGAACTTCTGTGGCTTCCAGGGCATCAAGAGCACATAGACTCAACATGACGCCGCTGGGACACAGAAGAGACCGCAGGCACACAGGACAACACAGGGACATGGAGGACACTGTCGAGAAAAGGAGGAAGCAGAGCAAAGCCCACAACTATTGGAGAAAGCGAACTATTCTTGACCATGTGAGGATACAGAGGATTCATCATAGATCTGAGATCAGGGAGGAATGTTACATGATCATTTCAGGGAGTCTGTGTGGGTGGCATAGAGGTAAATACACAGTATCTCCATGGTTATGGAAATGTTGACACATCGTCATGGTGATGGAGACTTCATAAACTTGAACACTCATTTTCCCTGTCTCTGCAAAATATTTTTAGACATAACGACTCTCTGGGAGTCACCAAGGAGCACCAATTCTTACAGTCACTGGATTGTTATTTGTTAGCCCACATGGGCGGGATTGTACTTTATGAGAGCCAGCAATTGGCTCAGTATGCTGTCAGTGTGGGCCGGGACTACAGGGCTACCCAGGGAGGTTATCAGGGTCTAACTGAACAATATGAACCTCCTTAACCCTCTGGCCTCCCTCTCTTCTCTTTTTGCTGTTCCCAGTTTGTAACATAGATCAAAATGGATATATTTCTTCATTTTCTGTAAAGGCTGTTAACAGTTGCATAGAATCATTTGTTGTAATACATTGTAAATGCTTGGATGATATTTTTGATTATAAAAAAATGTTCAAAGAAGAGAGTTTTATGTTTATGCTTTTGTGTATAGGCGCCTGCAGAGGCTGGGTGTGAGAATGGAAGTGTGGTTTCTAGCTATATAAACATCCTTGAGTCTGTCAGCCCCTGTCATCAATCGTAAGAGGCATGTACACACACACACACACTAACACACACACACACATACAGACACACACCCAGAGGGACAAGTGGTCTACTTCTTAGTCTGTGTCCATTTGTGCCTGAAGGCCATCCTTTCTGATGCGTGCTGTTGTTCCTCTTAGCTGTGCCCTGGGCTGTAAGGAGTGTGAAACCTTACATAAGGGCATCTCTTTCCTCTAAAAGCCAATTATGTCTGGCTCTCAGCCTGGCTAAAGGCATGCATAGCACAGCCGCATCACACTTAACTGGGAAATACACCTATGGGATCATATTAATGATGTTTAATTGGGGAGGCAGTTGTTTGTGTGCATGTGTGCTTGGCGAATGCATAGGCAAACACATCATTTCTGTGTGTGTGTGTGTGTGTGTGTGTGTGTGTGTGTGTGTGTGCGTGTGCGTGTCACTCCCCAGGATCCATACATTAAGCGATTTTACAACATTCTGCACAGGAGGAGTTTCCTTCACCAGAGACAGAGAGAGACTTAGAGTTCTCGCCGCCAGGACTGGAGGTTCCTCCCAAAAGCCCACTCAAGCATTCCTAATGTGCCTACACTGGGCTATTTGGCGGCGTGCTCTCCTCTACCGTTGCCCTGGGAAACAAAGGTTTATTACACATGATTTGCTCTCATCGGCCTCTTCCATCTCCTAAGGTGTTGAGCTTGAAACATTAATGTTTGCGCACTTGTCTGCACACCAGCCCTCGTACCTGAATTAATAATAGGTAATGAGTATGTTTTGCCCCTACAAGATTTCCCTTCCGTATGTACGTGTTCGTCTCAGTATTCATTATTAACGGGAGTGTTTGAAAGAGAAGGAGGTTGCATGGGTGAAAAGTAAACTATCTGTCTTTTATGTGGGAGTGGAGTTGGGATCTTGTTAAATATATAACCTCCAACCCACTTAGTCTGTAGGTTCTGTCAGGCATGACTAAGAGAGAGCAAATGCTAGTTCTGTAGATGCTTTACTTGTTTTCTAGTCATGGCAGAGTGTAAGTGCCAAGATCATACCTGCTCCCCTCCAGCCTGCCATGTTATTTTTTCCTCCCAGTAACTACCAGTGGTATGGACAGTAAATTTCATGCTGCTTTACTTAAGTCAAAGATCCACAGATGCTGTTAGTGAAAGGCGGGGAACTGTAAAGCCATGCTTTTCAGCATCTGCCTGCTGGATGCCTGATGCACTTAGGATCGTGAAAGATGTTGTCTCTGCTTAGCGGTGCATCACTAGCCTTGCTTTCCGCACAAAGACTTGATCTTGACAGAGCAGCCCTGATGACAATCTCTAGTGCACCTCCACCATACTCTGCTCTCTCGCTTGTTAGTTTTCTCTCTCGCTCTCTCTGACATAAACAAAACACTAATATGGCACATTCTTGTCTTTCAGAAAGCTGCTTTCTGCCTTGCGTCTCCTCCCAGCAGAGTTGCCATTTCTAAGAGCTGATAGACAGGAGGCATTCGCAATTCAACTGTTTCGCAGCTGTTTGTTTGCGTGTGTGCATGCAGACATGCTTGTGATCGTGCATCAGGATCTCGGGCATCACACAAGGAGATAAACACAGACTAATTAAATCCGCCAGCAGTCCCTGGTGAATGCCGCTCTCCATTCACTGATGTCCTCTCATCCCCATGCCACATTTAGGAGCCTGCTCATTAATTCAATTCAAGGTGGATTCAAGTGAAAGCTATTGAATGGGTGTGATTTCACCTTACTAGGAGAGGCAACGCTATAGCAGGACTCCCACCTTGGGAAATTACTAGGAGAGATTGAAGATGTCCTTGGGCATTTGGCGCTGTTAAGGTTGAGCAAATACGGAGCCTTAATTTTACATTTAAGGGCATTAGTGTCATTCTGGGGGGATTTCTCGGTAAGCGTTCCTAAATCCATTCATACATACTCACGTCACGTTCGAGATAGGCATAACTGGACGTGAGGAGATAACAAGGTTCTTTTGGGTGATATCATGATGTTGGTGATACCCTTAATTACCCTTTCGTCTTGCGCGGCTTCCTGGAGGCATTCTGATCTGCGTAATTATGATTATGGCCTCCCCTCAGTAGCAGGTGAGAGGATGCTGGGCATGTGTGTGTGTGTATGTGTGTGTGCATGCGGTGCATTGCACATGTGCTTCAAAATAAGATAAATTAGCAGCCCAGAAAGTGGATTAGAGGAGCACGACCAACATCCATAGGGGCTTCAGTTCAAAGTTTGGTCATTACCTGCACCACACGGTCACAGAGCATCAGGTTTGAAATTGGAAAAACCCAGGGACAGCGTGGGCAGCCTGACAGACCTGGCATCTCACAAAACACCACACCATTATTTCGGCTATCACTAGATAAATCAGCAGATATCTGAATCGTAACTAGATATCACTAGATAAAGCTCAGAGGCCAAGCTGACATGAGGCGGTGAGTCAACAGCTCCTCCTATTGAGCAGAAAGGAAGCTACACCCTGAAATTACACACTCCAGCCAGTGGTCCTGTACCAGCAGTGATTTGCTTTGACAGCGGGTGTATGGCGACAGCATTGGGAGACTGGCTCATGCGGAGTAATGTCTCAATAAATGCTGCACACGGCTCATTAATTTATGTATGTGTAAAACTAAAAGGCCCCTAAAAATCACTTCATTTCCCAAAGTGCCAGTGCTGCGGAGACACAGCACAGCTCCAGAAAGTCTTGCCTGCAGGCACTTGGAATGGCATCTTAGAAACCACGGACTATGGAATATTAAAGCTAGAACTAAAGAGATTTCTATTTCTTTGAGGATTATTAGTTGGGCGGGTGGCAAATCATGTTTTATACAATGTTTTTTGTTTACTCTGTTTCAGTGTGCTCAGAGAATTACATGCACTTTTAGCCTGAATGAATGACAAGTGTTGGAATAATTGCTCTCCACTGTGCTCTCAGGGGTGTCTGGGCACAGAATATTATGCTGTGCATCTCAGCAGTCAAGTATGACACACTGTGTCTCTCACTCTTTCTATCAAACCCCCCTCCCGCCTCTTTTTCTGTGTCTCCCTCTCTCTCTTTCCTTGCCTCTCTCTCTTCTATACATAGATCATCACAGAAAGTAGGAAATAGTTGAAAGCATAGCAGTGAATGCCCATAAGGTATTAACACATACTAAGCAAGCTCTACCACATCTAACATCAGTAGCCTACAGGTAGAAGGAATGGTAGGGAGGGGGAGTATAAAGGAAAGGGAAGTCTCTCTGTATTTTGCGTGATGCATTCATGGGATTCTTCCAGAAGCCTTTGGCAGTTTATGCTGCTCATTGGTGAGGAAATATCTTGGCAAGAGAATCTCCTGCAGTGAGGTCCAATGGTGTTATTTTTGGCCCATTAGTTTGTGGAATCAGTGGGCCTGATCGGTGTGTTTGATCTGAAATGCCAGCGGAGTGCTGCTCATGCCACGTTAGATCGGCCAGCGTAACTTCTCCTAATGAGCGATGGCCACTCTTCATGCTGACATGAATCGAGTGACCTTTACCAAAGAAGAGATCCTGTGCACGGGCAGCAATTATCTGCACAGTGGAAACTTTTTAGGAAAAGTTTATTTTTAGTTATGAGAAGGTATTTGGCTGGCATTAGTTCTTGGACACATTCCCCGTTGTAGTTCTCACTTAAAGGTTGCAATCAAATGTTTTTTGTTTGTTTGTTTTTTTATATTCTTGGTAGCAGCACTGGCAAGCACCCATGTCACCCTTTCAGTTAAATAACTGTTGGGTTTTAGTTAAGTCTTGAACTGCATGCATGCAGAGGGTTTGTCAGGATGGAGGTTGGTGATGGTGCTCACTATCCCCTCTGGGACAGTTTATTCAGTTTTTGCAAAAACAAGTTGATGTCTGTGAAGTAAATATAGGAGATAATGAGGCAAAATAGAGCTTTTGGTCTCATATTTCAATCATTTGGCTACAAAAGCCTTGAATCGTGCTGCTGAGTTGTTCAGAGATTTAATTTATTTATATTAATTTTTATTTTATTTATTTACTTTTTTGTGGTCTTTTGTGCCTTCCTTGGAACTCTAAAAAACAGACCCTGTTCATTTCAGTTGTTTATAAAAAGGCTGAGATGGAAGTGCAGTCACTTTGCAGATGTTTTATGATCACGAATACAGTTTCAAAAGACATGATGAGTAGATAAAGACTATTTTTTTGTTAGTTCTTTTCATTTGTTCACACAAACAGTGAAATCGTGCTTTTCTCAATTAAAAAATATAACATTTCTAAAAAACCCACCAAGACAAATGTTTAACTTTATTTTCTAGCCTTGAAATGCTACAAAAGAGTAAAATTTCTTAGTAAAAGATTTAAAAAGCACAGAATCTAAAATGTCCTATCAAACACAATGCTATTCAGAACAATTATAAATGACTTCAACTTATTTCAACCTCATCAAACCTGACACACAATCAGTTATTAGAATTCTTATAATGAAAACCAACAGAACTACTCAAGCACATTTTATTATCACAGCACACCTTACATAAACTTATTTAGAATAACTGTTTCATTTTAATTGCATTATAAATGAATCAGGTCATAATTACATTTTGTTGCTCTGTGTGCCCTACCTATCAAATTCAGAAGTTATGTTGTTATCCAAGACTATAAACAAATAACTTTCTCCTGCAGACTCTGTTGTCTCAGTAGGTGGTGTTGCTAAAAGTTTAAAAGTATTCTTTGAGTGAAGAAAATGAGCAGAAAAATGCTTGAACTTGTTCACAGCTGGCAAACATGAAACTAGCACTAAGCTAGTTTTCACTTTTTAAACTAGCACCAGGTGCTTTTCAGTTATCAATTTATTAATTCACACATATAGTTCTCAAAGGTTTGAAAATTTATGATTTTTGGACAAGCTTTATAATGCTGGTCAGCTGATCAGTGGTGCCGAGTGCACTGTCCTGTGAAAACTGGTGGAAGATGTTAGATTGGCTATATGGCTGAACACTGACAGCATGAACGACAGGGGCAGAGAAGAGGGTGAGGACTAAACATAACTCCATCTTAGACAAGACTTCCCTCTCTGTCTATGGTGAGTATGAAGCATCTTCAGCCTAAGCATCAGCACTCAAAAGTGCAAAACAGCATCTTAAGTACTGCAGATTAGAGTTTCAATTTAGAGTGAAAGTTAACTGACTGGAAAATGTAGATGGCAAAGAAGACACTCAAAAATACACCACCACTACCAAAATATAAATAATAATAATATCAATGACACTGATTTAACACTTATCACTGTATTCATAGACGGTTAGCAGCCTTTTGGCAATTAGTTAGCCTATGTAACTTAGATTGCACTATTTTGTTTAGCATGGCTGTAAGTTTTACATTATTATCCAACTCTTACCTCTTACATTGTTCACTGGGACTCAGACCAGTGTTATTTAGCCATTGTTAGGCCAGTTTGACTCAACAAAGTTGGAATAATGCTCCTATAACAAATTTACAATCTGGCCATTACAGGCAAGATTAAAGGAGAAACCCAACCTAAAACTATGGAATAATGTTTAAAAAAAAAAAGAAAAAGAAAAGAAAACTGAAATAGCTGTTATGAGTCCATTTTATTGTTTGGTGGTGTGTTTTTCTCACTGCTGTGCATAACTGGCCAAATACAGACAGCATGATGTCATGTTCAGATATTTTCAATGTAACCATAATTAGTGTAATAAGGAAGACTGTCAATCATGTTGTTCTGAGTAACGGGTGCGGCTGGCTTTTTCTTAGCTGGGAACTCTCGGTACCTTTCTGTTGCAATCACTGTCATTACTGTGCTTCATCTATAGGTGAAGCCCAGCTAAATGCAGCAAGCCCAGGCATGTTCTCTGTGTGATGCTGAAAGGCATTCTGGGAAATGTAAGCAATCACGTCCTGAAGTAGATAAGGCAGGTTGAAGGAAAAGTGAAAACGACAAAAAAAGGTAATTACACTCATCAAGATGCCTCTAAATCACAGAACTCCTGGAAGATATAATAGATTATAACAGTTAATTACAACATCTCCCCTGCTATCTATGGTAATGAAGGCACAAAGCACCTTCAACCTTCACCTCATCCGACAAGATGTAACATGGAACATCTTGCGCTCTTGTGCATCACATACTGCAGTTTCAGTTAGGCAAGTCAAATATTTCACAGAGAGAGAGAGAGCTGTTCTGGAGGCAGACATAATCTTTTTTCTCTCTGTTTTCTCCCTCCTCCTTCACCCTCCCTGTAGGCCCACAATGGAAATAAGCCTTTGGGCTTTATTGTATTATCCTGACTTTTCATTTTGAAGGGTATGGGCAGTCCTTGTGTCTGTACTTTTGTGCCTCCTTTAATTGAATTTGTGAAATAAAATCAATCAGTCAATCTACTGGTACAGGCAGAACCAAAGTGCCACGATTTTTCAAAATGTGACTAAAGTGAAATAACTGGCACACTCAAATGGCAAAGTAGCATCTCTAGCCAAAAATACTGCAAGTAAACTGTGCCGATGATGTGTCCCATGACTGTTGCAAGTCACCCTGGGTGTGATGTTTTTCTTTGTATGTGTAATGTGCACTGTCTGAGACATTGTTGGCTGAAGCTTGGGGACTTTTTGGCCTGTTGGTGGTGCTGTGGTAGGCCAATCAGTTTCATTTTTTTGTAGATGCTGGATATCAATCTAAAACCACATCATAACCAAATGTTCATCAGATGTGACCCAGGAGTGTCTGAGATATTGAGCATCCAGCTTGTTACCGGTTTGCCTGGTGGCGGCACTGTGGTGGGCTAATCAGGTTCAAATTCAATATGCTGAATGCCAGTGCCAAAATCCATCATTACTCCAAGTTTCATCCAAAACAGGCCGGCAGTGGTTGAGAAATTGTGCAGGATGGATGGACAGATGGATTGACAGAGCCCAGTGCATAACCGCCTTCCTCAATCTTTGACCATTGTGGGACAATGAAAAGATGTAAATGATTGTCATAGGACAGTTTAAGGACAGTATAGACTGTTATAGGACAGTATGGCTAGTTTAAGTTAGGCAAACTATCTCACCTAGATAACGTTGCATGGATAAATTACATTTTCTCAGTGGCAAGAGCACTAGCATTCTTTTTTACCCCCTCTACACGTCTTTTCAGTCCCTCTACACGTCTCTTCAGTCTAACATTTATCAGAAAAACTGTGGTTCTTTCAATGCGATGATCAACTGCACCTCTGTGAAAAGTTAGTAAAACTAAAACTCTAGTCTGCAGGTTGCATGCTGGATGGATGAACTGGTTCAAAAAGCTGTCTTTGTTGTAGGGCTGAGTCTGGCCACCCTGGAGGCTGGAGCAGATGGGGAAGAGGGCTCCATCCCAGACAAAACCTAAAATGAGCACCTTCAGCCTCCACCGCCTCAGCACCCCAAGGTACAACACAGAGCATCTTGGGTGCCCTTTTGTGCCAGCAGTCCTCAGATTGTGCAGTGCTTGCTGATGAAAAGCCCCCAACCTTTGACAACTAGTGCAGAAACACAGTACCTGTACATACAGTATTGCTTTTTAATTCTCATGATCTGAACTAATCTGTACAGCATGTGCTTGGACAGTTTTCTGATCTGTTTATTTTCTGCATGAGTCAGTTACAAATGTTACATACCTCCCTCCATAAACACATCCTGACAATGACTGATATTAAGAACAGAATACACGTGTTTTACATGTTGCATTGTTTCTTTACATATAGCCTTATTTGTTTTTGTTGTTTGCTCCTGCAACATCCAGATTTCCCCATTGGGATCATATATTTTTATCTTATTGCTCACCCTCCAAAATACTGGAACTTTTTTCGACTTTTGTGTCTGAGGTATACACAAAGAACTTTATTTAGACGGAAAGAAAAAATTAGTAACACGAAAGTTGAAATGAAATTTACGGTGCATGGAAAAGCCTGCACACCTGGGATAAATTTTGTACGAAATGGTGTGATAAACAAATATTTGTTTATTCCATGTAAATATAGGTTTAATATTTCATTTTTCATAATCATTTTCATCTAATTTTACTGTAGAGGTCAATATGGAAACTGGACAGGAGAAGTCCCATTGAAAGTGCAGTTTGTATTTCCATACAACAAGACTCTAGCAACATCCATACGTTGATTAAACATACCATACTATGTTCATGTTATCACAGTTATTACAGCAACCTAAAATTCCAGTAATTATATTTTAGGAGACCGGATTTCATATGACATGAAATATGAACATTTGCCTGTAATCATTTATAACGCAAAGTGAAACGGATATTTGCACTTTTGCAAACTTTTTAGATTTCTTTCATTTTACTAATAATCCTTCACTCCTAAGTTTCGATTTGTCACATCCCCTGGGCAGAGGTGTACATACCCAACTCCACCATTACAGTCTTTGTAAGCATTGCAGTTACAGTAACTAAAAAATATGAGACAAGAGAAAATGCCTGTGAATATTTAACAAACTGAGCTAGCAAAGCAGTTTTGCACAATAGACTTGGAATTTATTAAAGGTTACCAGTGCTAACGAAACATTTTTGGCTGGTAGGTCACTATGTTATGATACTGAAAGACCACTAGCCTGCTCAAACATAGATATTGGACTGCTGGTATAATGGCGTGGTTGTCCTGATTTTTCCAGGACTAGTAACTTAAACAACAGCATTTTGCAAAAAATTGTGCCAGGGGAGACATAGAATAAACACGTAGAAAGAAGCACATAGACCACATTTCACTGCAATGATCTCATTTATCGACAGCTATTATACTATGCCATCAAAATTTATTTGGGAAATTAATGATTATTAAATGAAATTATCCTACATGTATTGTAGGGACTTTAAATTACATTGATGCACAACAAAATCTGCAAAATCTGTTGTATGAAGGTAAATGGTTATTGAGGCTCTAAAATTAGCTTTTGAGACATAGTTTGATTTTTTGTTGTTCGCAATTTTTGTAGAACATTGTCTATTAAATCTCCTTCTTACTTCCAGCATATATATTTTATTGCCCATAACAATTATCATTTACAGTGCCCTTGGTAATAATCATTAATTTATAGTTCCCACAAAATCCAAGGAGGCTTTCTGAGTGCAGATACCTTTGGTGAACCCAGAGAGAGCCCTGGAGTTGAGTGTGTCACTGTCATTAAAATTGCATCAGCACCAGCCTTCTCTTAATGCCTTTTGATTCCTTGCTGGCAGCTTGATCAAGATCCAAAGGATATGCTCTAACAAAAGTAACAGTGACAGTCCACGAGCTTCCTCTCAGTGCATGACTGACCCCTTATTAAACCTGATTGATAGTCAACTTGTAAGCCCTGCTCCCCAAAGAACTGCTAGGGATTTTCTAGCTCTTCCAGTGAAGAGGCAGTCTCTCTAACAGGAAGTCTATAGGATTGCAATATAATTTGAATGTAATGTGGATATTGGCCATGGAAGGCCCAATTATGAGCTGAGTTGCAAGGTTGGGCTTTCAGTCATAATGAGAAATCAATGAGTTGCAGCTTGTCCATTTGTTGCTTTTGAAAAGTGCTATATAAATAAAGTTTAATAGTAGTAGTATTATTAGTCGTATCATTATTCTGCTTCTCAGATCATATGCGACTGTGGCATGGAACGTGAAGTGTTAATCGTCTTAGAATTATTGATCAGAAGTCAATTATTTTGCAAAGGATAATTTATTGCAACCTTCAAATTACTGTCTAACTTGTGTGGTCTGTTTTGCAGAAGGGAACAGGAGGATTACCCTCCAGGTAGGCAGCTAGAGCAGCAAAGTGCCTCTGTCTGCTGCAGTCCAATACCTCCTCCAAGCTGTGTACATGTATTATTATGGTTATGACATGCCTGGAAAACTCTTGCTGTTGAAATTTGTATATTCCTGGGTAGGTAGGTTATTGAAAATAATAAATACCTGCCAAAAAAGACCAAGTACATCCAAACACACATGACAGAAAGAAAGAAAGAGAAATGAACTTGGACTGGAATTCATTTGTCATAGCAGCAGCAAAAACTGGACACACCACTGTTATGGGCAAGCTGAGTTAGCCCACTTACATGGTATCTACTTAAGCACCACTCACAGTTTTATATGCGTTCCCTGCTGCTCCGATTTCAACCCTGGAGTTACACATGGTGACACACGGCCTCCTGCAAAGATGCACAGTAGAGGTGATGAATGTGTAAATCAAAGTACATCCCCCTTCACATTAATACAGTATATTCATAATGCTTGACTGAAGTTCATTTGCATGCTCCTTTCCTAATATGCCAGAAAACAATGCAATATGTACCACAATACCACAACCACAATCAGTTGCATGATTAAAAACAAAAAAAAATCTGCATACTAATAAATGCCAAAGGCATTGAATAGAATATGCTGGATCAAAAAAAGTAAAGTAGTTAGACTGTGCTTCGCTGTTGATTGGTCTATAAATAATTGGTATGGCCTTTAATGCAATTTGGTGATTCCCCACAAATAAGCAAACAAGATGTTTCCTACAGTTTTTGTGCTTGAGTTTTTAAGAAATCATCAGAGATGGTGTTAGCAGGGCACATAAAGGGTGCTGAGAAATTGTTTGAAGGAAAATTTAGCCTAAAACACTGTTAAAAGTTTTGCAGTTTTGTCATTTGGTGGTGTATTTTCTTATCCACACAGATAATTGGCCAAATGCAGACAACATGACATCATGTCAAGATATTTTCAGTACAGAAGCTACACAATGGGGTTTAACAGCATTAAATCTTTCAACTATCTGAAACATCAATGGTAAGTGTCAAGTTTTGGTGTATTTAAAGGAGATGTCTCAGCAGCAAGACATCAGGAGGAGAAAAGACCACAGACCGATTTTCTGCTACACTGATGGGAGGGACAAAGGAGCCAAGGTTTTGAATAAAACATCCTGCAAGAGAAGATATGCTGAAAATCCTTAGTGCACACATAGTGCACCAAGGAATAGTCTGAATCGTATCAGCTCAAATGTGCATCAATCTGGTTAACTTTATGCAGTCTGAATCCAGCCCTTATGATAATGTATTTTTATACTGAGGTTGCAAATCATTGTTTAGACTTCTCCATCAGTGACCCCATAGTCTTTGTGAGGTCACCTCTAATAGATTAATATCCTCCATGATAAAACCCTTCAGTTGCATGACAGCGCTGTGCTCCAGACTCAGTCATGGGTTGGCAGTTATCATAAATCTCCGGGGAAATTGATAGGGAACTCCAGATTCAGTTCATTGATTGTAGACGTTCAGCAAATTTCCCAGCTCAGTAAAGTGAGACCTTTTCGATGATTTTCTCCAGTAGTTTATGTATTGCTTTCTTCTGTCTGTCAGAGGTGCAGAGAAAGCTGGTGGTGAGATTGCATCACTGTATTAAGTCAGTGCCATACAGAATACAGATAGTGTAAGAAAAGCAGTGGCAGACTGCGAGAACTGTAGGAATACTTTTTTATCCTTGCTGATTCCACTATAATTATTCTTTAATCGCAGGATATAACTGAATTAGTCTGGCATCTCTCATATCAAACAAATAATTCTCTGTAACTCAACTAAAACACTGAAAGGTGTTGAGCTTCAGTTCCTACTCGGCCCACCCATGCAAAAAGAAACATATGTACTCTAGATGCAGTAAAGTACTTTTGGACAAAAGCATCAACCAAATGGCATCCATTATCATCGCATTTAGAGTGCATTTGCCTTTGCAATACATTACTATCAATTGCTGGGGAATTTCCGTGATCATTAATAAATTATTCTCTCTGAGCTGAAGGAGGGACTATGAGCATATATCTTAGGCCTAGAAACCTAAGCTCTGTTATACACCTGATCAGTCCGCAGGCTGACATAATAACCCGTCAGTAGCACAGTATGCAGTCCATGTCAGCTTACAGTAAATATCAATAGCTTATTGCAATTCTGTTAAAACCCTACCAGGTTTGTCCATGGGTATTGAATAACAGAATCAAAGAGTCAGATGAGTCAGCTGAGTATATTTAAGGACTTGCAAGCAAGTGGACAATGTAAACAGTGTACGAGGTATACAGCAGTACTTTCTCGGATCATAGTGAGAACAGGCTTGGGTTTATAGAAAGAAGAGGAGAGATAGACAAGAGAGAAGGTGTTTCATGTGCGTCAAGGGTGACAAGTCTTTGGACAAAGAGCAATGTTATGGTATGCAGTGGGAGAACGCCGTATCTTAACGATAGAACAACAAACAAACATAGTGATGTCATTGTGTACAGTTTTGAGTAGTATATGACTGTCATATGTGAGTCAAGGACATAGACTTGTATTTTTTTTCACCATAATGGGGAACGTTTTGTTAACAGGTAGTGCTTGGTTAAATGTAATGATTGAAGAATTAGGACTAAACACCATTTGAAGTGGTATATAGAATTGCAAATGTGCCAGGATTGACATGGCATTTAATTACATTGTTGACACTGGATGTTACACAATCTGTTGCTGGGACAGGGATGGGGCAGCTTTACTGAGTTTGTAAACAGCAGAAAATGTAGAAGATTGCAGCTTAAACAAACCGGAGCGTCTCATGTGAGACCAGAGGTTCAGCTGTTCTTGTGTCACAGGAGAGTTTTATACATCAACAGGGGTCAGTGTAGTCCAGTCCAGAGGTGGGACAGGAGTCATTCGCCACCTAGAAAGCCAGACTGAGCAGTTGACTGGCAGGACACAGTGATCTGGACAGACAGCTGAGAGCAATACTATACTTAAACACTTGGCAACTGGTTCCTCATGGTAAGTCTTTGTCAGCTATGTATTATGTATATATTGTGTTTAGGCCACAGGTCTTGTAATTCAGGCACTTTTGCTCCAGATAATCATGCTCTCCTTAGTGTTGTTCACTAGCCTCTGAATTTAGTGAATGATTGTGTGTGTGCATGTGTGTGTGAGAAAGAGAGAGAGAAAGAGAGAGGAGCTGCACAGGTTACACACATATTTTACATATCCAATTTTCCTATGTTTTGATTATGATTTATTTGCATTTACTAGTTTTCCTCTTACTGTTTTGAATATGTTTTTCACCCTCTGCTGCTCTGCACAGTCCAGGTCTATAAATTGCCATTGCTCTGCTGGTTTGACTCCTTGTAGCAGTTACTTGTATAACCGGTTGAACTTGAAGGTTTATTGTGTACTTAAGGACAACTTCAAATCACGCAAGAGAAGGGTGTACTATTTATTTACTTGCAAGATAATATTTGAGTCTGGCTCGCCCACACCCCTGTCAACAGAGTAAACAAAGCGTGGTTAGGATGTTGAAACTCTCACAGCAGCTGACAGCCTATCTATTAGCACCAGCAGCACAGCTTGATAACTGGAGGCTACCACAACATGCAACACCCCCTCTGTCTGTCTCTGTTTTTTCAAACATAAATATAATTTTATTATTTCTAAAATGTGCTTCAGTAGAGCAGAGCAGTTTGCCTGTTCTACTGACCATCTGTGCAATACCCATGTAGACCTTCTGAATTATACAGTTATACAATAAAATATGTTTTAAACTAATATGACATACCTTAATTCTCAAGTAACCTAAACTGTCAGTCTGATATGCTCTGAAATAATTTGTCCAGTGACATAACAAAACCCTTTAGGGGACCAAGCCAGACACTTACAGTACAGGCAAGTAAAACATATTACATAAGGCTGCAAGCCCTTTTTACAATCTCAGTGTTTTTTTTCCCTCAAAACTGCTTACTTAAGTGTGCCAATCTATCTGAAGAGCAATGTGCTTGTTCTTGGGTGGGATGGTTGGGGGAGGCCTGTGTTTACTTCCAGACCTGATGCCAAATATAGCCTGGCAGAAACCTAGCCAAAGATTTTTTATGTTTTGTAAGATGAATCACTCAATAGTTAAAACTGTCCCACATGTCAGTTTCCAAAAAATAGGCATAAACCCACACATACGTGCTCTCCCCTTCTCTGTGTTGTGTAAATATGTATATAGCTTCACATAATGTCATTGCCATAGTGATCAATCTGACCTGAAACAAGTTGTTCTTCTCAAAAATCACTCATCACAAACATAATTTTAGCTTTGTTGTGTGTTTCTAATTGAAGCTATCAGCACCAACTTTTCTTTATTCTCTTCTGGGTCCATGTGGATCAACAGAGACCAGCAAGAAGACCCTGGAGCTATAAAGATTAATTAAAAGATTAAATAAATTAAAATATATTAAGATCATGTCTTCTTTAGGCCTATGGAAACCCTTGTCTGCAAAACTGGAACTGTAGGGGTTGAAAGTTAAATCTTATGATTAGAATATTAAGTGTCAACTAATAAGATTCCTACAGTAGACATTTAATACAAGTAAATTATGAAATGTTCATTTCAGACATCAGATATCACCACACAGTAGTCAACACAGAAATATTAAACTTTTTTTTTCTTAACTTAAAGATGTGTAGGTCTCACAACGCTATTTATTATTGCTATTAAAGACTGTAAACATCATGCATTTTGACTAAAAGAGTAGATAAGCCTACCAAGTGAAAGATATTCTCATTTTGCATGCTATAACCACAATGAATGATGCTTTTCTTAAAAACTATTCAGCTTTGGTTGCTGTCAGTGTTTTCTGATTGCGTAATTTGGTCCAAATAAAAGTAATCTATCCCAAACAGGCTATAATATGTTGAGCTGACGATATCTGAAACGGTAGGCCTTATCTTGCACATTTTCAGTGAAAGCCTCTACACTGACACATCACACAGTAGTCCGCTCCGCTTTTGTGTCACACGGACGTTGAAGCAGAGTGAGACCTCTTTCCTGCTTTTTCCTCTCTTACACAACGGTCCAAGTGTGTCCGAGCGTGTGCTTCCCGGTGCTTCCTCATTATTATTCAGGTTACTATCCAGCAAGCGACGTTTCCGGTTGGTCAAACGGCCATGACGTCAGAGTGATATCGGGAATTCCGTCCCTTGCGAGCTCTTGTCTGTAGGTGAAGAGGCTGGAGGACGCAGCACGTACTGTATACACGTGAGACGTCAAGTTTACGATGTGTTCCTCCCGTGTTTTCTTCTGAGCGCACGGCAGCGGAGGACGATGTGCCCGTCCATCTGGGTTTGATGGCAAAACTTAGAAAGAGGTGTTTTACGCGCGCCTGCATTTATTTCCCTTAAACACAAGATCTAAGAGTTGTACTGCTAAGGTGACCCAAGCTAAGCAGGCGCCGACTTGCATGTAAGTGAAATTTAAATAAAAACTTTATCAGTGAATAAGCTGTAACCCTGACACTAGTAGTTCTGTAACCCAGTTGTTGTTGATGGTAGCGATGACACATTACTGATGATGATGCTCATTAAGTGAATTAATATTGATAGTGTCTAAAATATGTGTAAGCACAGGTGAGCAGGATCAACTGTAGTTCTAGCCATAAAATGTAAGCAAAAAAAAATAAAAAATTCCCCTATGTCTCTTTACAAGTAAAAGTGCGGTCTTCAAAGATGTGCACATATTCTACTGATTCATTAAAATTATCTTGACCTGGAAGGCAGAAATGATGGAAAATAATTTAATAAATACGTTATATGCTCAGTGCTCAATGACCTTTTCAAAATTGGTCTGTGTTTACAGTGGGATTATTGACTTTTTTTTACCCTCTCAGAAACTCTGACAAGTAGATGAGTGCACTCAGAAGAGTGCAGAGCTCTTCCAGGCGTGTGTGAGGACCCAGTGCACCTAAACAGATACTAGTAGTTGAGATAGTTATGTAAAATATGTAAAGCAGATAGTTGTTATTGCTTTGTGACAGAACTTGTTGTAGAGAAGGTGAGAGGGTTTTTCCACAATGACTTGGAGCCCTGCATATCACATATCACATATCACATATCAATGCTTGTGGACATTATTTGAAACATTTATAATTTTATGACTGTCGTTTTCACCTTAGCTTATAGTTAGGTCACTCTTTATGTTGGGCTGTGTAACAGTGACAGTAATGGTCCAGTTGCTCATAAATATTTGGAATCAAATGTAGTGATCATTTTATAGCGTTTAGCCCCATTAACCGCTATATATTCACTCCGTTTGGCAGGTTCACCACAGTGCCTCTGATGCCCAAAAGACTGTACTGCACCTTTTCTTTTTGTCTTGGAACAGACAAAGACTGTGGTTCAGCTTTCTCTCTCATAGTCTTCTTTGCTATTGGGCTGACAGGCCAAGTAGTATGAGAATAGAGAGAGAGGGAGAGAGAGAGCAACAATAGTTGAGCGAGCTAAACAATGAATGGAGTGAGGGAGCGCAAGTAGCAAGAACAAACGTTTTTCAAAGTTTTCGAATCACTGCAACCTCAAGAGGTTCTTCAGCATTTAGTCATAACTGTGCACAATTTTTTTTAGGCTGATAGGCCCAGTTGTTTGCAAGATTAGCCATGGACACGTGACCAAATGCATGATCTTGTGAAGGAGATAATGACAAGTTTAGCCAAGAATGCAGGGGAAACAAAATCATTGCATCTTTATCTTTGGATTGGTATTTGCTAAAGTCCATGTTTCCTCGAGCTGGTCGATTCTTTGGGAACAATTGCTAAACTTATTAACTTCCCCTGCCCTATTTTATACATTTTTTGGTCATTTTTCAGTGGGTAAGTAAATATTTTTTTGTGGATTCTTGGACTCACAGCAGCTGTCAGTGCAGCCAGTGACCTACTGCATCTGTTTTGGCAGTGCTTTCTACCCATTCAAGCCCCAGCAGCAAGTTAGGACAGTTCCTGGAATGCAGGGCTCCAAAGCCTTGGATGCTAATGAATGACAGATAGCCCGTCCTCTGTGATAACTCTGAAAAGTTCACAGCCTGATGTCAAACTTCACATGATAAAAGCAGGGAGGGTTGGAGCAGAAAACACAGAATGTCTTTTCATGCATGCTGTCCACCTCAGCCTTTGGTTCCCATTGCACTCTCACGCTCCAACAGTGTCTGCTTGTTGCAGTGTGTTTCTCAGCAGATCATATGCATCCTCTCCTGTTATGTTATTCTGTCCCTGACCCACGTGGGCTGTCTGTATTGAATCTCACCATCGACCACATTCTCCGGACAGTCAGTCCACACCTCATGCTGAGTTTGGCTGACCTTGTCATGGAGCTTTGCCATAGAAGGGGATCAGTGGCAGTGTCAGGACATAGTGGTAGCTCAAATGTCTGCTCTGTCTAAATGCCCCAAGCTCCTGACACTGCCAGCGGGTCGTCTTTAAATAGATAAGCACTTTAGTTGTATGCCAGAGAGGGGCCGCGACCTCTAAGCAAGGTGATTCCTCAAGTCTATCTGAGTCTCAGAGGGTGATTCAGCAAAAGCAGACGTCTTCTTTAATAGCTCTCTGGTTAGAGGAAGAGGGAACAGACAGATCATCGGATTTTGCGGACCGTCTTTCAGTTCCCACTGAGAGGGTCACCCAGACAGGTCACTCTTTTCTCACTGTTCCAGTGAGAAAACAAAGTCTTGAATTGTTTCACAAGAAAACTGAATCATAGCTGCTTGAATTTTACATTTAAACATTTTGAAGATACTGTTATTGTGTGAAAACATGATGACTCCAGTTTTGGTGACTTGTGTTGATGTTTTCACTCCAGTTGAGGGATTAGTTGAGGTCTTTTGTGATTTGTGAAGATTCTGAATTTTCTGTGTTTCCATGTACCATAAATAGACAAATGCTTGAAATATATACCTGAAGTCCATCATCTTTAAAAAAAATCTCTGACCTTTTGGGCTTAAGAAAGCAAATCATCTTTAAAATCCCATTTTGTAATATCAAAAATGCAGTGTCACTTGGCAAAAAAACCCCAAACTCTATGCGGTTTCTCTTAGTTCCTGAAAAGTTTGTATTTATGAAACATGTGGTTTTTACTCCACAGCAGTGTGTGATTGCACAAAGTAAATGTGAGCTCTGTTTGGACCTCTGATGGGTGATCTATGGACAGCTTGCTTTGGTACTGATGTAGCTGTGTTCTG
This sequence comes from Neoniphon sammara, assembly GCA_900302535.1. Taxonomy (NCBI): domain Eukaryota; kingdom Metazoa; phylum Chordata; class Actinopteri; order Holocentriformes; family Holocentridae; genus Neoniphon; species Neoniphon sammara. Next base: position 65,282 of record OMKZ01003076.1, on the reverse strand, counting down.
TCCCCAGCAGGGCAGCCATGTTCCCTGACGCCCTGGAAGCAGCTGGCAGGGTGGAGGGCCTGTCACTGTCCTCACCACAACCAGACCTGCCTGAGCCAGAAGAAGAGGAAGCGGAGGTGGAGAAAGGGCCGAAGAGGAGAGGCCGCTACCGGCATAGCCTGCAGCTGCTAAAGCCCTTCAGGATAACACACAAGTAAGCAGTAATGTCAATTTGTTTGTCAGTTTGTCCTCATGGGGGGCAAAAGCCTGACAAAAGACTGCATAGAGTGTGTTTGCTGCCTGTCTGATGTGTTGACTGGTAGGGAGTAGCAGGGGGTCATGATAAGGGAGGGGAACTTATCCCCCAGCAGCAGACAGTCCTGTGTTTTGAACGCATGCCGACTGATAAACTGCCCCTGAATTTTTTTTCTTTCTCACTGCTCCCTCAGATTTTTGTGAAGAGCGTGCAAATTGCTGTTCAAACATTGTGGGCATAATTCACCTTTCATGGACTCTGGGGAGCAAGGGCGCCCACTGCCCCTCGGGGGCCCTTGTGCGCCCGCTCTCTCAACATAGCACCTTCATGTGTGCCTGCGTTTTCAGGCATCTCACCTATTTCTCTGTCCCCCCCCCTCCTCCTCTGTCTCAGGCACCAGCACCCAGTCGATAACGCTGGCCTCTTCTCCTTTATGACTCTGCACTGGCTCTCACCGCTCGCCCTGAAGGCTTACAAGGCATCCAGTTTGTCTATAGATGATGTGTGGGGGCTGTCCTGCCATGAAGCCGCTGAAATCAACTGCCAAAGGTGAGGTCACTGAAGGACGGATGAAGTGTATCTGGTGAAAGTGACTGGCATTGTTAAAGATTCAAGGGAACAACATTCCAGTGGTGTCTCATGTCTATTATGTGACCTGTTTGACGTAACTTGAGGAGGAATTGTTCAAAAGTGGGCGAGTTGGACTTCAGCAAACATGGAAAGAGTTCTTAGGTATCACGTATTCAAAATGAATAATTCCAGGGGTTGTTCAAAAATCAGTGATGGTATTATTTTTTTGAATTTGTATGTATACCTACTTAAATCTCCAAAGTAATGATTAAAATTAAACAAAAAAATTGTACATTTTCGGCATATATTGTTAAATCACTGTATGTTATAATATGGAGAGTTAGCTGAGAAAGTAAAAATATGACTGGGTGATATATCAATATATTGACATTGTGATATGAGACTACATATCTTCTGTGATTTTGGAAATTGTAATATTGTGTTATGGCACAAGTATTGTCTTTTCCTAGTTTTAAAAGCAATGTTACAGCAAAGAGATACAATTTTCCGGACTTATCACACTGTTATAGCTGTTTTGCTATTTGCCTCTTCTCCAAATTGCCAATGATTGTTATAAAAATCTCTTACAAGAAGCACCTTGCAGTATCATCACACTATATCCCACCACTCTAGGTGAAAAAGTGGTTTCTCATTTCATTGTGACCTTAAATCCAGATGCAGATCCCCAGTGATGCTTGCTGAATTAGGGCTAAGGTGAACTCGCCGTCATAAACACCACCAACCTACTTCAACCTGGCTCTATGGGTTCACTGGGGTTGTTTTCCATCCATAAACAAATATTTAGGAACCTACTTTGCTCTCTCTGCCCTACATGTGAGCAGGATGAATGTGGCGATAACGCTGGTCAAACACTGACAGCGGCAGAAGCACAGGTTCCAGGCCAAGGCTGAGAGAGTTGCATTCTGGGTAGCCCTAGTGTGGGAATTTGCAGGTGTTCATGTGTAATTCCCTTCTGTGTGTGTGTGCATCAGCAACTGCCTAGGCCTTGGAGTGTTTGTGCTGCCTCTGAACACATTTTTGCATGTGCATGTGTGTATGATATGTCTGTTGACTGAGATTTGATTAATGAAAACCCTGTCTTCATTTACCAGTATAGGAGTGTTGTGGCGGGACGGGAGGCTGCTGCTAAGAATAGCAGGAATTACTGTAGAGATTACAGTGAGAGTAAGTGCCTGACTCGTGAGGGGGTTATGTCATTACCTTGCTAGGACACACTGTCTCTCGCTCTCAGTCAGACTGGAGCCAGGCTAGACCGCACCGTAGGCTTAATGGTATTGTGTGCCTGCCAAGCTGCACTTTCAGTAATGCCCAGTTGTAAGTCTTAACCCCTCTGGAAGTGACATTCATGAATGAGCTTTAATGATTGGCAATAAGAACATGGGGAATTTTATGGGGTTTTTTTGTCTTTATTTATTGGGTTTTGTTTGCATGCATTGTACAAAGAAGCATATGGTTTTGAGTTTTTATAGCTTATTTTACAGTCAACCGATGCTTTTCTGTTACTCATGTGCTGCAAATTATGGCCCCATGACTCTCCAGTGTAAGGGAAGGGCGCTGTGTGAGGAGGTCTATCTGATAACAGCTATGTAGAATTTGAATAGCGTGCTCTTTTGATCACTTTGACCAGAGTGATCCAAAGTGCTTTGTGATGCGCAAGATGAGAGGGAGAAGCACACAGAGGGGAAAGCAGCAAAAAGGGGGGCACAAAACTGTCAAGTTGGCATGGATGAGCGATGGTATGCGTGAGCACTGCTGAGTAGCGGGGGTGGAGGGGAAGGCTTTACTTTGTGTTTACATAGCAAGAACAGTTATGCAACCCCGATGCAAAGCAGCAATGATGGTGAGAGGGGAATGAGGGGAAAGCGCCCTGGGAGAGTTAACACTTGACAGTGCTCAGCGAGGTGTGAGCCTCGACTCTGATGTCCTGGCTAACACACTCCTGAAACATCACCTTCATCTGCCATCTGTCAAATGAAGGTGAACTCAAAGATGTGTTGTTGCAAACATTTCAGCTGTGTTTGGAAGCAAATAATTTCTCACGCAGATTGCTCTGGTTTTGCCTGGTACTTTCATATACTCTTACATACATAAACACACATAAACTGTATGCACACAAAAACACTCTCACCCTTAAGTGCATCTTGCAAGTTTTGGGATGGACTTTTCTTGTTTTACTCACTGTTATTAACTGTATATGTGTCCTGTGTTCTCTGTAAAGAGCATTACAATGAGTCTGTTCTATAAATACACATGACTTGGCTGGACATACAGTGTATTATTATGTACTGTCATTTAGGCACGTGAATATGAGATTCTTCTTGCCCTACTTTCCATATTCTGTTCACTGTTTTCTGTATTGTCCACTGATTGGTTTTAGCATCATTTCAAAAATACTTCATTTTATTACATACATTTAGTTTATAACTCACATTTGAAGACCCATTTCCAGTGAATCTAGTTGTGTACTGTGCAGCTATTGGGTACCAATTAATTGTAATTTCTCAGTTAGATTCAGCACCATTTAACTTCAAGTAGTAATTATCAAGCTATACGAGGATCTAGTTGGTTTAATTTTCTTTCTATCTCTGATACGTTTTTAATAAAGCCATTAAGGCGTAAATTAGCTTCTGCAGCTGCTCTGCTGCTGCTTTATAGAGTCATTAGCGATGATACATTTGGCCAACAAGACATTTTAGCCTCTTCAAGGGGCATTATACAGCGATAAGAGTATGTTAGAAGATCTTAACCATGTTTGGTAGTAGCTTCCTTAGTCTAATTATGTAATGCATCATTCATGAAAAAAGGAATGTACTTTGTAGGTCATCTCTAAACTGTTAAGTATCTACATCACAGGCTCATTAACTCATGTATTTGCATTGGCTGCCTATTGGCTGCCTTACTTTTTCATTTAAGGTTTTCAGCTATTGTTATTGCCAGACAGTTTTTTCCCCTCTGTCCTTTTATTGTCTTCGCTTCCCTTTGGACTCATACACCGCCTGATTAATAGGCATTTTTTGTGGAGCATTACATTGTTTAATTAACCTAATTTAAGGAAAACTAACATTTAGAACTTTGCCTTTCACAAATGCTAATTCTCATTTATGCTTAATTGGTACCATGACAGCACTGTGCATGCATTAATGTTTGAAAGAGAGGAAAAAAGAGTTTTACTGAATGTTGATTTTGGTCCCGTTTTTTTTTCATTCAGGTAAATTAAGTAACAATATAATGACTTTCAGTTGAAGTGAATAGTTCATGAAGCTCGTCGTCATCTTCTGTGTGCCCCCGACAGGCTGGAGTCTCTGTGGCACGACGAGCTGAAACGACGAGGGCGAGAGGGGGCATCCCTGACGAGGGTTTTCTGGAGGTTCTGCCAGACCCGCATGCTGGTGGCCATCTTTTCTATCCTCCTCACAATGGTGGCAGGCTTCGTGGGGCCCGTGAGTACCCTCCAAATCCTCCGCTCTTTTTTCTTATTCTGCTGATTCGGCTAATGTGCCTTTCAGCGTGGTCGCTGGCTCAGAGTCCCAAGTCCGGGTGCGTTTTCTGAAAATCGCTTTATCCCGTTTCACGCTGGTCTGGAAATTGAAATGAAAACATACTGGGAGATTACAAAGCCTTAGATAGTGAAACCCATATTAATACCACAGATTAGCTGGTTTGTACCCAGTCACGCTTTGGCCCAGAAGTACGCAGTTTTTTTCCATCTGCTACACTTTTGGCTTAATACATCCCCTCTTAAAATGTCCTTAAACCAGCCTCAGACAATAGAGAAATTAAGTGCGCAGATATTGCAGAACAATGCTTATGAGACATTTTTAATAATTTATTTGAAGCTGAAGGGTAATTATGTCTGGAGTTCCCTGTCTGTGACATTATTGAGTGGTCCCATTGTTTCCTTGGATCCTAAGCTGTTTATTTTGATGTCATGCTACGTGTACACTACGTGCTAGCAACTACCCGCAACTAATAGCATTAACTGGATTTAGCTGTTACACAATGACACATTTGACTCACATTCCTATCTGGCTTATTTGGTACACTTGCTGACTGTGCAGTGAGTGGTATATATATGTTGCTCTGTGTTTTATCGATTGCAATCTTATTGTACATTATTGATTTTCCTTTCCTTCCTTTTTATTGTCAGTACGTCATGTTAAATCACACAGCTCTCTTAATTTTCAGTGTCACTCCACTTAGACTTTGAACTGACTGTTTCCAGCTACCTCGCCTTAGTCTCTCCACTTTGTTTATGTACCTTGTATTCTTATGATCTCTAATTTGATGATTCAAAATGTTCCTTCTTCTCATTTTCTCTTCCATCATCTTCCTGTCCACTGCCCTGCTTATCTCTATCTATGGCATCTTAAATCCTTCTCTTTCTCCCTCTATGTTTTCATTCTTCCTCTCCTCCTACTCCTGTCCCGCATCCCTCCTCCATTTTTCTGCTAATCCCCTGTTTTTTGTCCCCCATTCATATTTGTCCCGTTACTATTTATTTGCCGCTTCCCTCCTTGTCCCCTTCTCCCTTCTTTTCTGCATCATTTCCTCTCCCGTCTCCCCAGGCTCTCCTGGTTCGGGCCTTGCTGGAGTATTCCCAGAGCTCAGAGACCTGGTTACCCTACGGTCTGTCTCTGGTAGCCGGGATCTTCCTGATGGAGCTGATGCGCTCCTGGTCTCTGGCCCTCATGTGGGCCGTCAACTACCGCACCGCAGCTCGCCTCCGAGGGGCAGCGCTTACTTTTGCCTTCCAAAAGATCCTCCGCCTTCGCAGCACTAAAGACATCAGTCCAGGAGAGGTAGGTGGTATAGTGCTGGAGGGGACTCGGCTCCAAATGAACTAATCATCCCTCGCCTCAGGGCACCTCATTCAGATGATGGAGATGGATTTAATTTCTACTATCATACCATTTCTGCTTAGATCTCCACACCATTTCTGCTTAGATCTCCACAAATCCCATAGCCTGAGGGAAAGGAAGTTGTCAAAGATTAGTCATTGAGCAGCTTAGGATGAATCATTGTCCAACAAGTCAACGTGGAAATGACGACAACTGTATGTGTGGTGTTACTTAGATGGTTTCACTGTCCTCATATGTCCTTTTTAGAGGGTTATACCCCTCTGTTTTAAAGTAGATCTTCCTTTGATTTGTCGAGTCAGTGGTGTGTGTGTGTGTCACTGTCTTTCCACCTAGTTGATCAACATCTGCTGCAGTGATGGCAAGCGGCTGTATGAAGCAGTGTCAGTGGGCTGCCTGCTGGCCGGGGGTCCACTGGTGGGGATTTTGGGTCTGTCCTACACTGCGTACTTCCTGGGACCCACTGCCCTGGTGGGGTCAGCCATTTTCATCATCTTCTACCCCACCATGGTACGACTTAGGCTTGAACATCTGTGACAATGAGATAAGTCAGAGAGAGCATGAAAACCCTGTTCAGTTGTTGTTTGAAGTCTTTTATGTACTGCTGCTATAACTAGATAGAGACAAAATAGAAGAGGGATTTGCACAGGCACTTAAAGTAGAATAGATAAAAAACAACACAAGTATGTGTGTATACACACACACACACAAAAGACACATTTGTCAGTATTTTCAGTTTTTTTTTTTTAAATATTCTGTAAATTATTGTCAACACAGCAGGGAAAAGCATTTTTATTACAGCTTTTTCTGAAAGTTCTACCAAAAGTAATGATCAGAGACATTGTTACAGTGAAAAGTATTTTCATTATAAGCATTTTCTAAAAGTTCTACCAAAAATAATGATCAGAGAAAAAACAGCAGTGAAAAGCATTTTCATTATAGTATTTTTTCTCAGAGTTCTGCCAAAAGTAATGACCAGACTTTTTTCTGTTGTTGATTCATTATTGTCTGAGCTTTGAACAACTTTGAAACATGGAAATGTTTAATTTGTTAATCAGAGACATGATCAGTCAGAGGCCAAATCTGTGAGTGAATTCAAGCTGCTGGCGAATGCAACCAGTGTTTTTTGCAACACATCATAACTCTCAGGCCATCAATCTCCTGTCAACTTTGTTGCTGTTCATTTTAAATTATGTTGAGTCTAAGCCCGAGTCTGACAGTTGGAGACCTTGATATTGATGTGAAAGACATTTATCACTCTGGTTCCCTGGACAGGCCTGCAGCATGGCTGATGTGATTGTGTCTGCTTTCATTTCCCCTCCTGCCACTTATTTCTCTTGTAATCATTTCCTCTGTTGGTGTCTGAACAGATGCTTGCATCGCGACTGACTGCATATTTCCGCAAGAAGTGTGTGGTAGTGACTGACCGGCGGGTGAGGCTGATGAACGAGATCTTGGGCTGTATAAAGTTCATCAAGATGTATTGCTGGGAGGACGCCTTTGCTCAGAACATCCACAGTGAGTGGCGGGTGACTTGGCAATATCATAATACACCGCTCATTTCCTGCTTTTGGTCAGGACCAAGGTGGTTTCTGGGAATACATACCTCATGCCATTTATTACTGCTTTTATTGGGCTTTTCATTGACAACTTCCTCCTCCTTAAGGGTCAGCTCATTTGGACGCCTGTCAGTGTGGCAAATGAGTAGCTAAATCATCAATTTATCACCTGAAATTAGACTTATCCTCTGAGTGAACTGGCAATGTACATCTGACCCTAAATCCATTTTCATTAGCTTCCTCCGGTTAAGCCTCTCCCTATGCCATCCACTATAATCAAGGCCATTTTGAATCCCTTGGCTTCAAGGTTAATTTGCAAGGTGTTTAGAGCCGTTTGATACCTTGACGTCCTGTCGAGGCTGCTCCACTTAGCCATGAATTAGTGATGGCCCTCTCTCATGAGGCTCTCGCTGTATATGTGGATAAGGATCATTTTCCCCTTTAATCATGCTCCAAATTAGCCAGGTGGGGCTCATTTTACACTGCTGTTCTGTGATTACCTATTATAATGATAATTAATTGGCATTCATCTTAACGGCCAGTGAGTCTTAAGAGTTACAATGTCTTTCCCTTCAATTGCCATTGTGGCTAAATGGATGATCACAGTGTTTCTGCTGATTGGGGTAGGAGACTTTTGCTTCATTATCCATGCAGGAAAGCACATGGCATCCAAAGGGAGCCCTGTGGGGAATGAAATGTGTTAGGAGGAGGGAGTCTCATATTTCACACACATTGCTGCCTGGGCTGAATAAAAAGATGCACAAGCTTTTAGGTCCAGTGATTGTAACCAATGAACCGAGTGAACAGAGCGGCCGGCACATGCATTTGGGAGATATATGCCAACGTGGAACAAGGAGGGCAGCATGAGGGCAATAGAGTTGGATAGGTTTCAATGTCCTGCACTTTTGTCCTAAGTCTTTTTCACACCATATATGGATATGGGGCCCCTCTGCTCCCTCGTGCATCTATTTCTGTCTACTCTGTCTGTGTTTTCGTTGTTCTTATGGAGTTACTATCTCTGCCAGGAGATCATGTGTTTGGTTGGGTGTATCTGCGTGTGTCTAACCGCGGCTAGTCTCGCAAACTACTGCTTATGACTATGTGAGGAAGAACCTCTTATGGTTGCACTGATTCAAAAACTTTCTTCTGGCTACTTCCACTCCCTTACTCCATTCATTGGCTATCTCACTCGACCATCACTGCTCCCCCCATCCCTATGTGTTCACTCCTATCGTGGGCAAAAAAAAAAAATACAGAATGTGCATTTTCTGGTTGAGTTTATAAAACACACTGCTGACAAAGAAAGTCAACAGAAGCAGACGCACGGGAGAACAACACTGTAAAATGTGTCAGGGGCTGATGGAATCTGCCAACAAGCGGGGGTTAAAATAGGTTCAGTAGTCTGATGCCTCACAACTGTAAAAAATGAAGCGTAAAACAGCCGTCGCTATTTCATATGTCAGTGGACTAATTTGCCTAATCTTCTTGAGCCTTTGGAAGAGGGACAAGATCAAAGCCATAATAGAAACCCCCTCTCACCCCCTCTACAACCAGCTGTGGCACAAAGCAATAAGAACTATCTGCTGTACATTATGTCCCCACACATTCCTAGAAGAGATCTGCACTCTACTGAATGCACACTTCTGCTTGGTTGAATGTATTGGAGAACCCTAGGGGAGTCACTCGAATGTTGACCTCTCCCTTCATACCTTTATCTCTTATCTCTCTGTCTGTCTCTCCAGAGGTGCGGTCAAAAGAGAGGAGGATACTGGAGAGGGCTGGTGTTGTCCAGAGCCTCACAGTGGGTGTGGCTCCCATCGTCGTGGTGATAGCTAGCGTGTGCACGTTCACCCTACACATGGCTTTGGGCTATGACCTCACTGCTGCCGAGGTATGTTTAGATAAGGAACTGTAGTCAACATGTCATCTGCATTTCTGTTTTGAAGGAATACAGAAGTTTGTTAAAACATTGGCCTTCACATGGTACTTTGCGTGATATAAAGCCATGGAAAGTCTCTCACCTACATCAGTTGCTTCTGTGGCCGCATTCTGAAAGCTGACTATTTCAGTTTCAGTCATCTTCTCAGTCACGCCACTGTGTTTCACAAACTAGGGCTCAAAACACACTTCCAAGTAAAACATGACTAAGGTTGAAACACACTTTAAAAGGCTGCAAAAAACAATATAAACAGTCTCAGGTTAGTGTTTGTTTGAACAGTTATTCAATTTTAGTCCTAATTTAAATATAAAAGACGATACTCGGGTTCCACACTGGCAGCGCAGTCATGTGCCAGTAAGACACGCTGAGAAAATAGATCCTACTCAAGTAAGTAAAGGGAAAACACAAGGTTGATGTAAATTTTGAAAACAAACACAACCCTGTGGCTTCTTTTTTGCTAATATTTTTGAGTGTGTTTCAGCCATCTTGTTTTACTAGGAAGTTTGTTTTTGAGCTTTGGTTTGCAAAACACATTAGATTGAATGGAGAGTTGATTGAAAAAAGTACCGTGTACTGGGGAGTGTTTTGACAAACTTCCTTATTCCTTTAAACACACCGGTCATCACCGGACACATCATGCTTAGTGTTCTGTCCTGCTGTCTGCCAAATTGCAAAAATGGCATTTCCCACTTCCCATGATTCCTTTGTTTGTTAGAGACAAAGTTAACAGAGAGGTAATTATATCTGTTGAAGGGATCACATTTGAGAGCTAACCAAACACATAATTCTTCAACAGCAAATGTTTTACAGAGACGATGAAAGAACAGACTGTCTCTAGCTGTGATGCGTGTCTCTAGATTTTGTTTGCACTTTGCAAAGTGTCCCATGTGTTTTTTTTGCTCCACTGAGAGCTCGGTCGGAAAAAAAACTCAAAGAATTAACTGTCTTCATTTCTACACATCCTACCTCAGGCTTTCACTGTGGTTGCAGTTTTCAACTCCATGACCTTTGCCCTTAAGGTCACACCTTTAGCTGTGAGGTCTCTGTCGGAGGGAGCTGTGGCGGTCAAAAGATTTCAGGTAGGAAATGTAGACAAGTGCTGACATTATATTTTCTGTGTATGGCTCAGATTTTAGACACATGGTAAAAGTCACATGTTAGTGGGAGACGGTTTTCACAGAGTCAGCAAGAGACAGGTCAGCAAGCTTTTCTGCCAAGGCTGGACAAAACGCTGCCTGGAACCCATGTGTATACCCTTTGCGATGCATAATAAACAACAACCCATCATATCTGTCTCCACAGAGACTCTTCATGATGGACGACAGAGAGGTCATTTTGGTCAAAATGGAGGATCCCAGCAATGCAGTGGAATTCCGAGATGCCACACTGGCGTGGGACAACACCCGTTCTCCGGCGGCAAAACCTAATCCGCCACCCAAGAAACAATTTAAGAAAGGGGGCATGAAGCGGGTACTGCGCCGGGAGAAGCTAAGCCTCTATATTATCACGGAGGAGGCCAAAGAAAACAGCGAAGGCCCCAATGGGCAAAGTCTCCTCACAAATATGGAGCAGGAGAGTCCACAAAGCACCATCTCCTCCACTCAGAGCATACGGCCGCCACTGCACAAGACCCTGCACCGCATTGACCTGCGTGTCAAGAGGGTAAATACACACACACACACATACACACACAGCAAGTGGATTAAAGACAATTTTATTTCCAGACATGGACACAGGCTTTATAGGATGTTACCAGAGTGCCGGTTCTATCGCATTCCCATAATGCCGTTGTTGTTTCCTTTTTTCAGGGGGCGCTGGTGGGAATATGTGGAAGTGTGGGGAGCGGAAAAAGCTCTCTTCTATCTGCTCTGCTGGGCCAGGTGAGACTCCGCTGCTCACCGAACTATATTTAATTTATTAAGTTAAATTTTCCTTATCAGACAATGCAGACATGTAGAAATGCATGCTGGGTATGTGACAAGAATAAATCTTTATCTTGTGCATATGGACTTCTCTGGTTTGTGTATTTATAGCTGGCTGTACGTGCGCTAAATCATGGATGTGACATTGAAATGACGTCTAATGTGCTGTTCTTGTTTATTTAGTCTCAGTGAAGCTTTCATTCTCTCACAACGCCCCATAGTGATCAACTATTTGCAAAGGAATGAATCAAGTTTTCTCCCCACTTCCAACCGCCTCTATTTGTGTTGCAGATGACCCTGCTGGAGGGTAATGTAGCAGTCAGCGGTGGTTTTGCTTACGTATCCCAGCAGGCCTGGATCCTCAATGACTCACTGAAAGAGAACATCCTGTTTGGGAAAGAGTATGACCAAGACAAGTAAGATCGACCACAATGACTCTGCAGTGAACACGGGCCAAAACGGTCATGATTCATCTCTAATGTTATGTCATCATTTCCTCATCAGATACAACGCTGTCCTGGAGGCCTGCTGTCTCATTCCAGATCTTTTAGACCTACCATATGGAGACATGACAGAGGTATATAAAAATGATTCAGTATGAGTCTTTTTTTTAGCAAATGCTTAGCATTTCAGTATGTCTGTGCTCTTAGTGTAGCATACTCATATTTTTGTCACGTGCACATGAACTTCAGTGTGTCCAAATCATGAAATTTCTGGAAAAAAATTAATCTAAGGTCCTGTTCCAGACAGGGAAAGTCAGAGATTTAAAAAAGTCTTGGGACATGCCATGGAATATCAAGAAATTTTGTCAGCTTCGATCTAAAAAACAAAAAAAATCAAAACCAAATTATTCATATAAGTCTTGGGATATTAATCATTTTAGCCATGGAAATTTTTAGAAAAATCGGAAAATTTTGCATTAGACAGTGTGGGAACTCTGGCAACTGCTGGTTTGCAGTCCACCACAAATACAATGTGAACATAATTTCTTACCTCTTCCTCCCAGATTGGGGAGAGAGGTGCCAACCTGAGCGGCGGGCAGCGTCAGAGAGTGAGCTTAGCGCGGGCCCTCTACAGCGAGCGGCCCATACTGCTGCTGGACGACCCCCTCAGTGCCGTCGATGCTCATGTGGGCTCCTACCTCTTCCACAATGCCATCCGGGGTGCTGCAAAGGGCAAGACTGTGCTCTTTGTAACACACCAGCTGCAGGTAAGGCAACTTCTGTGATTTACTAATGATTAGCACAGGAATGGTCGCTAAAATAATCCCCTAATTCTCCTTTAGAGTGTGTAATTCTTTTCATAAACGTAAACTGATAGACATTTACCAGGTGATCCAGTTTTAGTGGTGTAAAAAGGTTGCATTTTCTTGTGTCCCTCATAATCTGTTTTCACTGTGGAGCTGAAAGGAGCAGCTCTAAAATCGACCTTGATTAGATGATAAGTTTTTCCGTTTTTTCAGTGCTGAAATCTCAGTGCAGTCTCTGTAGCATTGAATCACTTCTGTCCCGCCGCTTTTTTTCTTTATTCCCAGTATCTGACAGAGTGTGACGATGTAATTCTGATGAAGGACGGGCAGATTGCCGAGCATGGCACCCATGCTCAGCTAATGGGCAAAGAGCGTGACTATGCCGCCCTATTCAACAGCATGCAACAGGAGGTAAGGCCAGGGGCACACGAGGCACCAGGCCAGCTCTTTGTGAATAAGAGCGTCTTTGCCCCCCTACACAATAACATTGTACATTACAAGCTGAATAATTCATAAGCCCAGAAAGGCAGGCCCGGTGGCTGGGAAATGTTAATGCATACAGGGCCTTTCATTATTTATGCGTGCATTGATTTACTGGTGGGCTGCTAAAGACCCTGTCACCGATATCTCTGTTTAAATGACTTACTTGGTATTGTTACGGCTGCTGTGATTTGTGTGGAGGGGGTCCTTGTTTTCAAAGCTGGCTTTCTCCCTCTCCCTTTGTGTCGCTCAGAATCTGGTGAAGAAGAATTTGAAAAACAAGCAGCAGAGGGCAGGGGAGGAAAAGAAGGACGCCGTTGTCCCTGCCACCGGGGTCACAAGACCGAAGGTGGAGAACAAGAAAGGAGGTGAGAGCTTTATACCAGATTCATGGTATACTGCAATATGAAAATTGACGGTTAACATACATGTACATTAGCTTATTTACTGTATTGAATTCTACCACATAAGTGTTATATTTTACAAATGGTGTCAAGTTCAGGTCTGCGAGGACATAATATTTTGTGAAATTATAATAAAGTGTTTGTTCAGCCCAAAACCCTTTTGTTTTCATTCCTTAAAGGGTCATTGTAACTGATAGTAATAACAATAATAATAATAATAATCATAATAATATATCATCATCATCATCATCATCATCATCATCATCATAATTGTGTTATACTGTGATACCATGAAACTGTGATATTGTCTGAGACGGTTATCGTACCAATTACAATTTCATAACATTAACTTGCAGCCCTAGGTGAGAGACCCGTCACCTTCCATGCTGCAGATGTAAAGTGTTTCCTGAATGTTTGTTTTCCTGAGAATGGCTCACAGAGAGCCTCATTTCTTTCTTCTTCTCTTTCTTCTCGTCTTTCTCACTCTTTATTCAGACCAGCTGATGAAAGCTGAGGAGAAGGGGTCTGGTGCAGTCGCCTGGTCTGTGTATGCTGCCTACATCAAAGCAGCTGGAGGCCCCCTAGCATTCATCATCAACATCTTCTTCTTCCTCTCCACCACAGGCAGTATAGCCTTCAGTAACTGGTGGCTGAGCCACTGGATCAGGCAGGGCAGTGGGGTGAGTTTGGCCAGGTTCCTACTTCACTATAAAAGAGACCTCTCTTTATTCTGTAAGTGGCTCCCACAAGAAAAATAACTACTATAGTTCAGTGAGTTGTGGCAGCCAACTGAGCATTAATCTGAATGTGCCTGATTAAAAAAGTAACAGCACCACGGTAAACTTAATTAAAAACAAGCACGAGTAGTGAAGAAACAGATGTGCCACAAAGCTGCCAATGTCTGCTATTGAGAAATGTGCTCAGAATAGAAAATATCACTGGACTGACTGCTGTTCGTGTGCTTTTTGTATGCCAAAATGTGGTTTTCTCTAATTCATTAAAGACAAAAAGTCCTAGTTGGGAAGCAGTGAGTTTTTTTTTCTCCTTCATAGTAATTTGTTGCTCCATCTGCCCCCAGAACACATCATTAATCTTGGTGAATGAAACGGTGACAAGCAACAGTATGAGGCTCAACCCGCACGCTCAGTACTATTCAACTGTTTACGTCTTATCCATGGGAGCTGCTTTATTTCTCAAGACAATGAGAGGCCTGGTGTTTGTAAAGGTAAGCGCCTCCCGATATTTCCCTCACTGAGTCCCCTGTTTGTCTGCTTTGGGCTTTGTCCTCTTAACCATTGTTGATCTTTGAAAGGACAGTCCCCTTTAAAGGCAACGTGAAAAGTTGATATACTATTGTTGCACAACTTTGCAGCACCGCTCTCTAATTGTCTATATTGTCGTTTGCTCACATTTTCATAGTTCCAGCGCTATAATTGCAAGTGCCTGTAGGCCAAATCCATTTATCTGTCTACTGCCATGACTCACAGCTTTACCACGGCTGAGTGTGTATCTGTGTATGTGTGTGTGTGTGTGTGTGTGTTTATGCAATGGTACGTGCATGTCACTGTCCCTTTGGGTGTGTGTCCCCTTTTTCACGCTAACCCTTCCTGACAGTGCATTGCAGAGGTTAGGTCCCTGCGTTATTGTGTGCTACTTGAAATTGCTAAAGATGGCTAATCTTTTTTTACCCCTGGCTGAGATGAGATCTTTGGGAGTGTTGAATATTCCATTAATAGAATTAATGTGTTCTTTGCTGCCACAAGTAATTTCTGTCCAACTGGTGAGATGCCGTTAGGTTATGACCTATACACGTCAGCCTCCAGAAACTCATTAAGTGGGGATTTGACAGCTTACCTTGCCCAGGAGACAAAAAAAACTTTAACATGTATAACACCTTGATTAACTAAAGATGCACATCGGCAGCATATGGCGAGGCTGGTAATATAGCAAGCATATGAGTGCAACTGCTGTATCTAACTATCGTTTGTTGTGTCTGTGCACATTTGGAAACAGCTTCCCTCCAAATCTCTGTTTATCCAAGCTGTGACTGTTTCCGTATGTTTCTTAAGGTTGTTTGGTTACATTGCGTCGGGCTGCGTGTTCAAACACTGCTGTTGTTGTATCTTGTGACAGTGCACGGTGAAGGCTGCCTCCGCGCTGCACGACAAGCTGTTTCGCAGGCTCCTCCTCAGCCCCATGCACTTTTTTGATACAACACCTCTGGGTCGTATCCTGACCCGCTTCTCCAGGGACATGGATGAGGGTGAGGCCTGATTTGTCTTGACTGCGAACCTTCTCCCCAGAGAGCGCTCAGTCAGTGAAGTCCCCGTAGTTGACATAGTTGTAGTACCAAGACACGGTGTGATCTGACACAGAGTTTTCCCTACTGTGTCGCTCTCTGTTATCCACCTCACTTGTGTTTTTGTTTGACATCTTGTGTTTTGTTTTGATTTTGATCGAGACGTGATGTTTCTATAGACTCCTTAATAAATTCGCATTTTACTCCTTTCTTTGTGTTGTCATTGCATTGTAGGGCTGGGAGATATGGACAAAATCAAATATCATGATATCTTTGACTGAATACCTCTGTCAATATTGTGACAGTATTGTAGCGATGACTCTTGGTGGTTTCATAAGATATTTACACACAAAATTCCATTACTGTACTGCTTTACTGTAATGTAGCATTTAAACCAGGAAAAGACAACACTTAGAATATCTCAAAAATCCCAAACAATATCTAGTCTTATATCAAGCTGTGGATATAATATTGATATATCATCCAGCCCTATTGTGTTGTGACACATCTGTGCAAATAAGCTCAAAATCCCCACACAAGCAGACCACAGAGAAAAAAAGAATAATTTTTTGCACATGTAGATAGATCCAGTACTAAACAGCATGATGCATTCTGTCTCTCCTCCCCGTAGTGGACGTGCATCTGACCATGCAGGCTGAAATGCTGCTGCAGAACCTGACACTGGTGCTGTTTTGCCTGGGCATGGTGGGCATCGTCTTCCCCTGGTTCCTGCTCTCCATCCTGCCCCTGGGAGTCTTCCTCTGCATTGTCAACCGCGTCTCCAGGTCAGGCTCACATCATTGTCATGAATGTTGATGCTAGAGGTGAAGATGATGATACTGTTCTCACAGACAATTTGAAATCGCACTGCATTACCCTAGCTGCACGCGGTGTAGGGGGTAACAAGTTTACTAGCACGTTAACAAATTGGTTTTTCAGTTCTCAGAATGAGTTAATAGTTACTTTTTTAAATTATACTGTTGTTACTTTCCTCTGTTTTATATTATTTTATATTTGTTTGCACAAAGTTTTAATAAGTACAAAAAAGTGTACATCTCATGCAGACAGCATTCTGCTAATTAAAAAAATGAGACTGGCTTAATGTTAAAAAAACAGCAATGGTCTCTGTATTTTAAAACACACCTAGCAGCAGAGTAAGTGGATATGCAAAAGTAATTTAACAAGATGCTTTTAATAAAGACTAACATTTTAAAGTAACTTGTTACCCTTAAAGTTAATTAACAAGCTAAAGCTAGTAATTACTTGTAAAAGTTGCTTTCCCCAGCACTGTCTGCTAAAGTGTAGACTGTTGCTGGTTATTGATTTCATTTTTCTCTACTCTGGCTTGTTGTATATGTTGCTGGAATACCCCTGGATGGTTTGATGACTCCGCTTTAGTCATTATTTAGGGTTTGGCTGCAATTGTGTAATAAAAACAGTCCACAAAGGAGAAGAACAAGTTTCTGGTGTCTTGGGAAATAAGCACAGTATCTTGTTTCTTGCATGAGAAAGGTCAAGAAAAACATGACTCTCAGTCTTACTGTTATGCCAGCGCAACGTTAGAAAGCACAGGAACAAGATAATTTGAGATTCAAAATGCCACTATATTTTATCGCTGAAGTAATTCTAAATGTTTTTATTAACATTTTGACACTTAGTTCATACAGTGCAAATGAAATAGATGTTGACTAAGATGTTTATCTTTGATGCAGAGACGTTTTAAATATGCCAGCGCACGTGGAAAACATATTCCCTGAGTGTTAATGAAAGGTAATGATCACCCATGGCGACAAACACTTGGGAGAGGATGAAATATCTTACAAAGTCACGATGTCCCTGGATTTGAATATCTCATGTATGTTACATCAAACTGGATCTCCCACTGGAATTACCCACTTCTAAAGCGGCTTTATTGAATTGTGAAATGAATCTGCCCAGGGCATAAACATGTTTGTCTGGAACACAGCCTCAGTGCGAGGAAGTGTCATGTTCTTTCCTTCTCTCTTCTCCGCTTTTATGAGAAAACCGAATGATTCATTGGAGACTTGTTATTCACATGCACCATCCATTCTATCTTTGCATCTAAAAGTAGAAAGACACCCCACCTTTGTCAATAAACCCCTCTTTCTCACACTTCCCCGTGGACTGGGAGTCTGGTGTCTTTCTGGCTGCCCGGCTGCATCGCCGTCTGTGTGTGACGGCGCTCATAATATTACACATAAATCAGATAGTGGAAAATGACCGCAGCTCTGTCAGGAAAATGGTTGCTATGGCCCGGAGAGAATCCCCCCTCCGTCCCACCTGTGCTCTGCTATCATCATTGTCCACCTGTCTGTCACACAACTGCACCGTCATTGGAGTTAATGCTTTTTCTGTCCCATCAGTCCTCAGCAGTGCTTTGCTATTCAGCCGTAATGTCTGTACTCATTCCAAGATCCCACAAAGTAGATAAGGTGAGGAAGGTAGAAGTATCAGTTGAACAAAAATGTTAAGTGCATACTTTTGGCAAGGCAGCGTTGGCCTTAAAAAAGACTGAAGTTACCTTAACAAAAGTATGCACTTCACATTTCATAAAATATATAAAAATACTAACAATATTGCACTGCTCTAAACACTTCAGCATCATGGAGATTGCTAATATGGAGGCTTGAACCCAGGCCTACGCTGCCATCTTGCAGCTAAACGCCCACTTGGTATTTTTAATGTTCCCGTATTTATTCTCTTTTCATGACTTTGTTTTAAATATACAGCTTGGCCCAGAATAAGAATTAAATAAATGTGAAATCTGAGTCCTCATGGGTAGAGCAGTCAAAATACCGGAGCCTGATTGAGAGACAATACCAGCTCCACTGACTCAATTGAGGCAAACCCGCTGAGCAAAGGCTTTTCCATAAAAATGCAACAAACTTGCCTGATTAGAGGGATTTCAATCAAGTCAATCAAGACCAACTTCAATTGTGATGCTTTGACTGCAGGATAGTCCAAAGCCTGTTAAAAAAAAAAAAAAGGATTGACAAAAATATTTACATTTTCGTGCCTACCTTCACACGAAGCCATTTGCTGTCATTCTGTCTCATACAGTGTGTAAAACAACCTCAAATTGCCCGAGCAAGATAATCCAAGCAAGATAAACACGAATCCTTAATTTGGGTTTGTCAGAGTTTCTGTGTTTTGTGGCTGTTTCATTGTGCCTGTTTGTGCCCACGTTGAGTGTGTTCAAGTAAGCGGACCCATTACATTACACTCTGCTCACTGCCAATCACCTGATACCCACAGGAAGAAATAGAAGTCTGTGTTAGGAAATGATCCCTGAAAAACATGCAGCCTGAGAAACTTAATCGGCACATTTGTGTCTTCTTCTTTGAGACATCTGTGTTTTTCCAAGACAGCATTTAATTTCAAGCTATACCAGATAGTTTGTATTATAAAAAACAAGTAAATCTTAAAAAATCTAATTATGTGGATTGAAAAATGATTGGGCAAAATGTAAACTAGACACACAGTAGTAAATTGGCTGGAACTCTAAATAACAATGGTTTTCTCTAAATTTAACCAATTAAATGAAAGCAAATTTAAAAAACATCTAGATTAAGTATCTTTGATGTACATATATAATTAGAGGAAAAAATATGAATTGCTAAATAAAAGTTAAACATGCAGCATCCTTTTTTTCCTCCATCTCCAGGGTTCTGATTCGCGAGCTGAAGCGCCTGGAGAACATCAGCCAATCACCATTCACCTCTCACATCACCAGCAGCCTGCAGGGACTCTCAACCATCCACGCCTATGGACGAGAGCACGACTTCCTCCTCAGGTGACAAATGCAGTGGCTATCTGCATCGTACTTTTCACCTATGCGTTTTTACTTCACATGTTCAAGGGTTGAAATTGTATGTTATATAACCTCTACTCTCTGCATTCTTATTTATGCTCTATTTCTTTTTTTTGCCATATCATAGCATAGTATTTGTTGGTGCAAACACCCAGTTTCCCCACGGTGATTATTAATGTTTCATGTCATCTCATCTTATTTATAGTTCACTGCTACATTAGTAAACATACCAAACCTTAGTCAAGCATGAAAAGACTGAGTTCTGTTTGCATTTGCCTGAGCTGAAATGAGTTTATCTTTCTGTCCAGATATCAGGAATTGTTGGACACCAACCAGGCCTCCCACTACCTCTTCAGCTGCGCTATGCGTTGGCTGGCTGTCCGACTAGACCTCATCAGCATCTCTCTCATCACTGCTGTAGCACTTCTCATCGTCCTCATGCACAATCAGATACCTCCAGCCTATGCAGGCCTGGCCATATCATATGCAGTGCAGGTATGTAAATATGCATGTGTATGTACATAAGCATATGGAAATATAGGGCGGACTGATCACCTAAAGAATTGAGAAGAGGGTTTGCAGCCACAGGGTCAGCAGGTTAAGAAAATGGGTAAAAGATGGGTGAAGTGAACACTCTGTTCCCCAACAGCTAGTATCATGCTGCCCTTGAATCCTGTGTTTAAAGGGCAAATTCAGATATTAATTAGATATTAATTTATGATATTTAATGCATTCTGTTTTGTGATGAACTGTTGTGAATAACTTTATTGGTATATCCATTTTCCCTTAGTCTACTTTGTCCTCTTTTGCTTCAGTTAGTGATTTCCTACATTTCCCAGAAGGAACCTCAACAACCCTCAGAGAATAAGCATGAACTTTCAGTTGTGAGTTACATGTTTAGGTGGAGACAGCAATAGTAATAGCATTGTAAGAGCAAGAGAGTTTTTCCAGTTCAGAAAAAGTGAAAAGTTGTACCCCTTGCTCAAAATATGAAACACCTGCCTTGTGGTCTAATATAGGCGCTATCGGACAAGAAATTGGTGTCACTGCCTTTTTCTATGATGGATTTCTCCCTGCATGATTGTTAAGCATGGTTTCAAAATAGATTTTCCAGAGAAAAAGCCCTTACTATTATTTTCAAAGGAATGTAAGGAAAGTGTTTTTTAGGTTGGACCTTTGTACTGAACCACATTAGCTCCCGCTGAACTGCTCATTTATAAGCAGTCAAACGCTGTGTGTTATACTGGGAAGCTCCCAGATGTCAGTGTCCACCTGTTTGCATGGAAAGCAGAGCAACGCTGAAAAAATCATGTCCACACTCATCACGGCTCCTCTCTAGATAAATAAAGGTTAAAAAGTCAAACTTGTCACGCATAAATTCAAATTCAGCCCTAGTGGAGGATGCATCATATTGCTGCGCACATGCAAGGGTTTTGTCCGACCTACAGGAATGTTTGTTCTTTCTTTCTGTAAGCTCACTGGCTTTGGCTTTGTAGCCTAAATTGATTGATTAGATAGTAAAAAGGAGTCATATCAGCAAATCTGTACATTGGGTTGTAAATTTTTATAGGTTTTAGTGCTCATTTGTTGTGGGGAATTGCAGCACATTTAGATTGAGATTGTTTTGCTGTAATTTGGCGTGTTTATCGTTAACCTACCGCCCCTCTCCCCCTCCCCCACCCACAGCTGACGGGCTTGTTTCAGTTTACGGTGCGGCTGCTCTCAGAGACCGAGGCTCGGTTTACGTCAGTGGAGAGGATCAATCATTATATAAAGGTAAGAGCAGTGCAACTAATGACATCAGTCTGCCCCAAATGCACAGTGGGGGAGTGAGGTGGATCGGGTGGCACCTTGTCGATAATACACACACACACACACAGTGTCTGGAATAGCACACAGCATCAGACACAGAGCAACACAATATGACAGAGCATTTGGACTCAGGGCACTCTCTTGTCCAGGCAAGTAGTGTGTGTGTTAGTGTATGTGTGTGGGTGTGTGTGTGATGAGCACAGCAGGAAGCAGATGGAACCCAGTGTGAGGGCTCTACACACTTCACAGCACATGACAGGGCTTGTTTCACACAACAGCCATCAAACCATAAAGATGCGAATACCAACTCATTTTCTTTTTTTTTGCCCTGTCTCAAGTGCCAAGAGAAGCTCCCAGAGAGAAAAAAATCTATGAATTACACCGCAAGTGAGGCAGGGGGCTTACACCTGCGTAGAGATACAGAGATTAATACCAGATACTATCACTACTCCTTATCGCAGACTCTAGAGAGTGAAGCACCCAGACGGAGTCCCGGGACACTCGCTCCTGCCCTCTCCTGGCCTCAGCAGGGAAGCATCACCTTCCAAGATGTGGAGATGCGTTACCGTGACAATCTTCCGCTGGTGCTAAAGAAGCTATCCTTCAGCATCCTGCCTGAAGAGACTGTTGGGATTGTGGGTCGCACAGGATCCGGTATGAACCTTTTCTTTTTTTCTTTCTTTCTTTCTTTTTTTTTTTTTTTACCCCAGTTGGTAGCTCTTTTAGTCTTCCTTTGCATTTTTCTTTCAACGTCTAAACATCTGCTATACCGACTACCAAAGTGAGTGCCTTAACAAGTTTTGTATCAGTTCCAGGTTTTCAGCACAGGCCGTAAGAAAAGGCATCATCGTTTATTCATTTTGCTCAGTCTCTTTTGAGTAAGCACTGTATTTATTCACACAGCATCTTGTTTCCACGTGCTTTCAGGAAAGTCGTCTCTGGGCGTAACTCTGTTCAGACTTGTGGAACTGACAGGAGGCTCGATTACCATTGATGGGATCAATATCGCCCATATTGGTCTGGATGACCTGCGGAGCAAGGTAGCCATCATTCCTCAAGAGCCTGTCCTCTTCATTGGCACCATCAGGTAATCCACTGATAATTACTTCTGTGAGCAAGTATTGAGAAGCTGTACAGACTGTACCGTTGTGGCTTATGAAAATTCGAACTTGTGACTGGAACCCCATGTAAATCAGCTGGGAGTATCTAAACAGAGGAAGTCAATTAGATGTTTAGGATATTTTAAGGTTTATACTATATCCTGTGGTTGGGGCTCTCATGTGTGACCAGTGATGGGTTGTGGCTGTCAAGACTACTAGACTCAGG
This sequence comes from Neoniphon sammara, assembly GCA_900302535.1. Classification (NCBI taxonomy): domain Eukaryota; kingdom Metazoa; phylum Chordata; class Actinopteri; order Holocentriformes; family Holocentridae; genus Neoniphon; species Neoniphon sammara. The sequence goes on along the minus strand of OMKZ01003076.1, from coordinate 42,778 downwards.
GCAGGGAATTCATAGCAACAACAACAACAGCAAAAGTGAATAAAAAATAAAAGAACAGCCAAGCTAAACATGGGACAGGCCTGATTCAAGTTTTAGTCATTTATTACCATTTCAGCCAGCGCTGATAGGAATTTATTTCACTGTGCTCCTGAAAAGAAAATGAACTTGATTCATTCAAGTTGGAGGAAAAAAAGGTTGTTTTTTTCCCCAATAGGACCAATTTAGACCCATGGGATCAATACTCTGATTCTCAGATATGGGAAGCACTTGAGAAGACGCATGCAAAGGAGCTGGTAAGTGGAAAGATAGTTTAACACATTCATTACTTCAACAGAGTTAGCCCATTATAGCTGTTTCTCATAACCACATATCTCTTTGACTTTCTTTAGGTCAGCCAGCTGCCTCACTCCCTGCACTCAGAGGTAACAGAGAACGGAGAGAACTTCTCAGTGGGAGAGCGACAGCTTCTCTGTGTGGCCAGAGCCCTGCTGAGACACAGCAAGGTACCGATTGTATAATACTGCCGTTTCACATTTGCTCTCTGTGGAGCATTTTTTTGGGGGGGTGGATGATGATAGCTGCTCACGTAACACTTTGTCTTTAGTTTTAGAATAGGGATACAGAGCTTTGCCGAATCTTTCACCATCAGTCTGCACTCCCTGCATGGCATAACATTGCCACCCAGTGGCTTGCATTGTAACTTCATGTCATGAACTGGTTGAATAGGTGTGAACTGCGCATTAAAACATTTTTTATACAACAGGCATAAGTCCTTTAAGCTCAAGACATAGTGTATTGTGGACAGTCCGTTTTCTCATCTTATCCTTTCTTGTCTGATGTTAAGCTAGTTCTCATGTTTATCTTTATGTATGATGACTTTATGTAAAATTTGTTGTTTCATAGATTCTTCTTTTGGATGAGGCAACAGCCGCCATTGACTCTGAGACAGACCGTCTGATCCAGGAAACCATTTCCACTGCATTCAGTGGCTGTACCACCCTCATCATTGCTCACCGTCTCAACACAGTTATGAACTGCAACAGGATCATGGTCCTGGACAATGGACAGGTTGGTGTAAATGTTACAAGGCTGATACTGAAAGATTTGACCCCTTGGTATAAACTCCCTCCTGAGTTGAAATATCTCTGCTTTGCTCTCTCACTTCACTGTAAGCTAAATGATAAAGCACAAATGCAATGGAAAAAAAAGCCAGGTCAATAGCGAAGCTGAGTGTAATTGCCTACTAGTGATCAGTGACATTGGTTATATAAACTTGTGTCATTCAACAAGGTGTAACCAGCTTCTCTGAGGTCAATATTTTGTAGATATTAAACGGCTTTTTATATCCTACCCAAGGGAATAACTTTTATTGCAAAATCATAGGATACAAGAAATCATTATTTCTTTTCTTACATAAATTCATTGACCAAACATGTTGTGCTCCTGATTTTATTTGCTGACATGTTATTAAATGCAATTACTGATCATTTTGTTTTTTTCCTTTGCATCCTCAGATTTTGGAGTTTGACAGTCCGGCTGCCTTACTGGCAGATGAAAACTCCAGATTCAGAGCTATGATTGAAGCAGCAGATTCCAAAACGGGACAAAACACAGCAGAGCTGAACTCATGATGTGTACCATGGCACCATAAAAAACACTAGCTCAAGTTGCACAAATAACTTAACATTGTTCAACCCAATCCTGCCACGGAATTAAAGTGAAATACAGAAGCTCATGCAGAAGCTGCTACACGTTACATGTCTATTCTTTTCAAAACCAAAGACTTGATGACCGCGTTTCCAAGGGACACGTCTAAGATGGACCAACCTATCTATGCAAAGAAAGACATAATAGCTTCCTTTTCTTTGCTGCTGTGTCACAGGAGTTCTCTTCTTAGATCCAAAGAATTAACTGCAAGTGAAACAGAGCAATGACTCTGACAATGGCACTTTATATTTCATGTACATAGATACATGGATGTGTACGCGGTGCTTCCTTTTGCCGTATCTCCAGGAGGTCAGATCATTGAAACTCTCAGAATGTTTTATCGACATATAATTCTTGTAAGCAAGCCTGCACAGTGTAGAAATATACAGTCAAGTAGAGAATGTTGGCTTAAAGTGCATGACAATGTTAATGAGATTAATGACTTAAGTGTATGCAGTGTTAACATTATTGATTTGAAGGATTATGTAAGTGTTAATCAGTTGATACATTGTACCTCAAAAAATCACTTAGTAACCATTCCACTGAGGCACTGTGTGAAAATGTAGAGTTTTTCAATTTTGTCATCACCTTTCCTGTTTGATTTAATTGAATTGTTGCAGATGCTGTATGTGCCTCCAGCCCTGAACATTTGCAGGTCATAAAATCGTGGCGTTTGTCTGCTGCTTTAAATGGCATGCAAGTACTGTATTTTTCCACCTAAATCCAAATGCTGGAGTTTCAAATCTGCACATTTTATACTATAGGAATGTCTGTAGTATCAGTTTAATTTTTATGTGTAACGAAGTTTAGTAGGTGAAATGGAAGATCAGGTACATTGAGGCTGTAAAACAAAAGGTACATTTGATTATTCATAAAAAAAACAACTAAATTGATCAACATCAACAGTTCTCAAAATCTTTTTTTTATGCAAAGCTCGGGATTGTAAACATCTGCCTTATAGTGTGTATGTTGAGGAGTGCAATATCTTTCTATTGCATTGATAAACTGTCAAAATTGCCTTAGTTTTAACACTTGACATTGTAATTTTGCAATATATTTTATTTGTAAATGTTTGATTTTTGTTTAAAAAAAATCTTTTTCAATAAAGATATTTTTTATAAAAGTTCAATGGTCAGTTGTCTGAGATCTTGCATCAGAACTTGTATTGATAATAAATTGAATATTTTATAAGCAGGCTAGCTTTCTCATCAAACTAGGTGAAACAGGCCAGCAATACCATGTAGATAACACATAAATCGGTCTGCGGTGTAATACATAAGTACAGCAGCGGGCTTAGAAGTTTGCATGTTTCATCCCTGAAATTAACAGGCGAGATAGTGGAGCAATTCAGAGGAGAAACACCACAGTGTCCATAATTTGATGCAGCTCGGCTGGTTCCTGGAGAGACCAGCTGATCAGGAAATACCAGACTGTGGGCTGATTATTGATGACTGGCTCCAGTGATACCTACTCTACATCGACAGTGTGCTGCTGCCAGGTCATTAGATGCACTGTACCTGTGTGTGTGTGTGTGTGTCAACTGGTCATCTTATTCTAACAAGGACCCACAGTGTCATAGACGTGAAGCACCACATGTTTCAACAGTATGTGTGTACAGGAGCTGGGCTTCTTTTTTTTTTTTTTTTTTTTTTTTTTTTTTGAGG
>OMKZ01003076.1:28776-39387 GCA_900302535.1 Neoniphon sammara | reverse complement strand
TTTCAACAGTATGTGTGTACAGGAGCTGGGTTTTTTTTTTTTTTTTTTTTTTTTTTCTGAGGAATCAATACTTAGCATATTCTTATCAAGATTTAGTCATTGCAAGTACAGATAATGGAACACTCAAAGTGTTTGTGTTTCTTGCTTCCCAGGGTAGGGTTCAGTTCCCTGACCTTGTGCTGAAAAATGACTTAGCTTATCTTTTTTAACTGATATCTACTGTACTGTATGTTCACTCTTCCTCACAGGCCTTGTATACATGTGTTTGTGAGGAGTGTGTGTGTTGCTATTTTATCTGAATTTTTGGAATTTGTTTTCCTGCTCATTTGTCTGTCACTCACCATTTACTGACCTGCCAATCTACCTGTCTTAGTAGATTAGTGTCTGCATTAAGGGAGTGGTGTTAACAGTCCACTGAGAAGAGTGCTGACTGAGTGTTGAAGTGTGGAATCATTAACAAATCTTCATAAATATACACATGTTCTAGGATTCCTTCCTTCCTTCCTTCCTTTCACCAACAAAAGTAGTCATTCATTTCCTCTCATTCAACAGCCTGGCCTCTGTATGCGCATGCAGCACATGTAGATCATAGCTATTATGCAAATGATAATCTAACCATAAGGAAACATTTTCTTACCCAACCCATTAATGCATTTTTTTCTTTATGCTGCCACTTTAATCTCAATTTCAACAAGGCACAAATTGCAGTTTACTGAGAAACACTAATTCTAAAAGTGGGCTATTCACTGTACTATTCATTATTATTATACACTGCAGAAAATATCCATCTTAACAAGTCATTAAGTCTCATATTCAGTGTTAAAATCTTATTTTTTTTTAAACACGTGAAAAAATGCCAGAGGGATGTGATAAACCTACTTGTTTCTGATGCTCATCAACTTTTTCCAGAATTTTCTTGAAACAAGTGTCATTTTCTTGATACTGGAGGGCTGACCTGCCTTATTCTGCCTTGTTTCAACACATTTATACTTGTTCCCAGGAAAATTCCTGAAACAGGTGAAACTGCATTTGAAACAGGTGGGATTATTTTAATCCAGTGGTAGATATTTTTCCATTTGTTTTAATAAAAACAAGATTTTAACACTCAATATGAGACTAAATGACATGCTAAGACACTGCATATAGATTTTTTTCAGTGCAGTGTCACTACAATGTTATATTAAGTGGTTAACTGTATTGTTATTATTATTATTATTATTATTATTGTATTGTTATTATTATTATTATTATTATTATTATTATTATCATCATCATCATCATCATCATCATCATCATCACCATCATCACCATTACAATATTTTCCTTGACCACTAAGCAGATTAAATTTTCAATAGCTCCATTATTACACTGACTTCGGGCCTTTTAATTTGAAGTTCCACTGTGAAATTTGACCGGAAGTGTGTTTCTCTGTTGTAGCTAGGTTCAAGCTGCTGGGAGGAAAGCCTTGGCTGTGATGCCGCTGGATGATGGCTGCTTTTGGGATCCTAAGTTACGAACACCGGCCCCTAAAGCGGCCCCGACTTGGTCCTCCGGATGTTTATCCTCAAGATCCAAAGCAAAAAGAGGTCAGATTTGTGGATGTGCAATTTCAAACGCCAGGAATCGTTTTTGGGCAGGAATCTCCAAGCCAAGAAGCTATGCAAGCTAGCTAGCCTGTTTAGCAAGCCCTCCAGACGATTCGGGCCTAGCAATAACAATGAACAGCACAGTTGTCAGTTTGTTAGCCATCTCACCAGCTTACTTCGCAAACAGCCGGTTAGCTAGCTACCAGAGCTAGCTAGCTCATCGGCTTCTGAATGCTAGTTTGGTATAAACTGCATCTACAGCATTGTGTTTGTGATGGAAAACAATATGCGTTGCGTTTTGATTCGCTCTGCCGTGCCTGGTCGTGCGTGACTAGTTAACGTTTGTTAGCTTGGTGTTTTGATCCAGCGTACCTATTTAACCTTAAGTTACCCCAATTTGCAAAGCTGACCTACATGGTTTACGAGCTGTAACTGTAGTTAAACTATCTGAGCCGCAAGTTATCTCGATTCTGGCATTTCATTGTTATTTAACTGTACCTTGGCCCTGATGGGTTTTACTTTTGGCCCCTGATCTATTATTAACTTCAGATAATCTGTTATTGAGTTGCTGCAGGGCTGGAAACGTGACTGCAACGCATACGTGTTTGATGGACAATTCTGTCAAAGTTTCTGGAAAAATCGACCATATTTGTGGCGATGTTATAACATTTAACTATTGTCAAAGCATTTGCTAGTGCAGTAATGCACATTCAAATGGCTGGATAAACATATCACTTGGCTTTGTCAGACTGCATATTTTTCCACCTCTTTCATTCCTTTTTCAAATTAGTTTTTGAGCAAGATTGGATAGATTATTTTTAATTCAGCAGGAAGAAGTTTCCATGCATGCTTTTTCTATGCTGTTGATGTTTAGGCTAATGGAAATCCTTTTTATATCAGGATGAATTGACTGCATTGAACGTGAAGCAAGGATTCAACAATCAGCCATCTGTGTCCGGTGATGAACATGGCAGTGCAAAAAATGTCAACTTCAACCCTTCAAAGGTAATCAGTCACATATTCCAAATGCTGTATGTCTTTATTTTTTCATTTGGTTATCATCTGTTTTGAGAGAGAAATAAGATCTGCACACTGTATTAGGCTACCAATAATTAATATTTATTGGCTTACATATAGAAAGACAATGCTTGATCAACAAGATCTTCCTTCAGCCTTCTTGAGTTTTTTCTTTGTCGTATGTTTCACCATAATGTTTCCCTCAATTCTTTTACAGATCAGTTCAAATTTCAGCAGCATCATTGCTGAGAAGCTGCGTTACAACACATTCCCAGACACAGGGAAACGTAAGCCACAGGTCAACCAGAAGGATAATTTCTGGCTCGTCACAGCAAGGTCACAGAGCTCCATCAACAACTGGTTCACAGATTTAGCTGGGACTAAACCTTTAACACAGCTGGCAAAAAAGGTAAGATCACAGCATAAGTCTCTTGTACTTATGTAACTACTTCTCACATCCATCAAGCTAACATTATACTTGCTGCACAAACAGAATTCATCAAAGGACATGTTTGTGGATAAAACAGAGTGTCCCACTTGCTTTGGCCTCTGCCGTATGCAAATTCTCGCTTTTTGTACTGGAATTGTCCACAGCAGGAATTGGAATTGTCAGCAGTCTGTCATGAGTGTTTTTTTTACAACTGGTTGAAAATATCACATGAGCAGCAAAGTGTTTTCCTTCTCTTGTTGTTCACTACATCTCTTAGTCAGTTTTTGAAAATAAGCAGATTTAAGGCTAGGCCTCCTGAGGTTGTTAGACAATGTGCACCTTTGTGGTCGATCAAGCAGGGAATAGAAAGATAGCAAGATAATGCCGAATTCCTCGGGAGAAGTCTCCATCAGTTAGGTAGAGTAGATCATTATCCCAATTAATGCAAGAGCACTTGGAGAAATCTACATGTCAAGTTTTGTGGGAGCCAAGAAGAGCATGAAGGACCGGAGCTGGAATGGAGGGGGCGATAAAATGCTCCCTAAATTGTACATGGAAGTCTCTGATTGTTCAGCGTTGCAAAACAGAGGCGATTCAGAAGAGGTAAGTTGAACATTGTCTTTCTTTTTCCCCTCAGCGCAGTAGCCACATGCTGCCTGTGCATAGATCAGCTGTATTGTTTCTCTTGTTTAGGTCTGTGTAATATTGACCCAAAACACATTAGCTGTCATTGTTTCTGAATGGCAACAGCTTTTATTTTTTTTACTTATGGTTCATCTAGTGAGGTGTTTTTGTAATGCTGTCCCACAGAACACATTTTTTTTGTCCTTAATTTACAAATGACAATAAACAAAGCTTAAATTTTAATGCATAAGGCAATGTACTTAAACTTTCTTTCTATTCGGAACTGTATATTAATTTATTTATTATTACATTGCAGTGTGTGTTTATGTCTTTTATTGTTAGTACAGGTCACTAATTTGTTTCTGACTACCATAACTAATCTCTTCTCCTCTCACTACGCAGGAAAATGACACCACTGAGACTTTGTCACAGCCAAATCCCATTTCATCATCTGCTTCTACCTCATCTGTTGACATGAAGTTTCCAACTGTCTGTGTCAGTGAAATTGTCAGCTTAGTTTTGCAAAGGTCCAACACACCAGCCGCAGCTCTTTCTGTGTCCTTCTGCCAATTGGCCAGACGGCAGACGAAAAAGAAAACATTGGGAGAACATAAAGGACTCTGACATCATGTACGTTTTTGCGATCCTTGTCAGGCAGATAATAGAGTGGATCCAGCGGATGTTTTTGATCTGTATGTGCAGCCTATAGCTGACTTCATGCACACGCTGCCTTCAGAGCATTGCTGCACCGAGTTAAACATCCAAAAATTATTATTTGCAACAGAGCAGGCCGTGTTAGCAAGAAAATCCACATCAAGCTAATATGTTTTTTTCAACCTACTTTGTGAAATAGGGATTTGCTGGACCTGGCCTTTACATTATTTTTGGAGTTGTATGTAAACTCCATGTATAAAATTTACCGTAGTTTTTTATTTGATATTTGTTATTTTCCACATTTTAGCTCAAATCATGTGTTATTTGTACTCATAATTGTAAACTGGTTGGAAAAAAGTGTCAAAGAATGCCTTGTTATGCTGTTCTTGTTATGTTCTTCAGAATAAATTTTGTTGAGTTAAATGTAGTTTCTTTGTTTATGACCGACGTACCTTCCTTTTTTGAAGCTTCAAAGAAGAAAAACAACTTCATCCATATTTAAGTCAGTTTCCTACTCATTCTTTATATGCTGCTTTCAATGCTTTGAGGTATACATTGTCTATATTGGGAGATGTATTCAAACCTGTGACACCATTTTTCTGCGGTGGTCAGTTTCATCTCACGGGTGTCTTGTGTCCCTTTATGTTACTGCATTCAGTCTGTCTTTGCACATTATTCAGTCTCAGAGCATTAAGAGGACAGTTTGTCATGACGAGAACCATGCGTTGGTGTGTTCATATATATATCTATATTTAAGTTGCAAGATTTTGTGGACAACTCATGTTTCTTTTTAAACAAAATTATTTTTAGTTTTTTGTGCTGTTATGAAACTGATGTGTGCACATAATGTGTAAATTGTTTCACTTAATCAGCATAACTGAGGCTGTCAAAATGTCCTTGTTGCAGGTTCCAATCTTCAGCAAAAAGGAAGAGGTTTTTGGATACTTGGCTAAGTACTCAGTCCCCGTTATGCGTTCAGCATGGATGATCAAGATGACCTGTGCGTATCATGCTGCCATTACAGAAACTAAAGTCAAAAAGAGGCACGTGATTGATCCCTGTATAGGTAAGCGAACAACATAATTATCAACAGAATGTTTTATTGATCAATTTGCTTTGTGCTGCCTGGTAATAATGCTAAAAAATTACTCTCACTGCCACAGGAAGCAAATACAAATAGAATGTGTGCTTCTTTTCATCTGAGTGCTTAGTGCCTGAAAATTTATTTGTGTGTGTGTGTGTGTGTGTGTGTGTGTCTGTGTGTGTAGAGTGGACACAGATCATCACGAAGTACCTGTGGGAGCAGCTCCAGAAGGTGGCTGAGTTTTACAGGCAGTCTCCCAGTCAAGGCTGCAGCTCGCCCCTGCCAGCCACCCCTGCTGAGGTGGAGACAGCCATGAAGCAGTGGGAATACAACGAGAAGCTAGCCATGTTCATGTTTCAGGTCAGTTCAGTCTCTAATGGATGCTTCTGGCAGCTAAACCTGCTTGATTCCTGGTCCTCTGCTTTGCTTGTAATACTGCTCATTACTGCATGTGTAAAAAGGAAACCAGCTTTCAAATGGAAATCATTAAATATGAAAATCAGCATATGCAGACAATCATAAGTGCACATTCTAGACACTGTAGTTGCAGTGATCTCATTGATAAAGACCGACATGATATAAAGATGTCATTATGCTTTGTTTGTGCTCAGGACGGCATGCTGGACAGACATGAGTTCCTAACGTGGGTGCTGGAGTGCTTTGAGAAGGTCCGTCCTGGTGAAGATGAACTTCTCAGACTGCTGCTGCCCCTTCTGCTACAGGTACGTCTACTCATCTTCTATCACTTCAGCATCTCTCTACCACAGTATCACATCACTGCTCACTCACTGATGTCTTAGGTTTGGTGAACCTGCATGCTGTTTTTCACAAGTGTCTTGCTTAGCGTTCATTCAGTTACACACAGTTACATACATATCTGGATGTTGCCTAGTATCTCTTTTAGAATTGACCACAGTTAACAACTGTTGTGCAGGTGAAATAGAACAGTTGGGGCTTAGTGGGGATGTCACAAGTATTGATACTTAGGTACCAAGTCAATGCCAAAATTTTGAGAATGGTACCAATGTTGGTGTTTTTAGTTTTAGTACTATCAACACAGCCTGTATATTAATTGTTAGTCATGCTTACAGGAGTGTAAATCAATATGTATCAAAATCAAAATAATTTTAACGTTGTATTTATTGTTACAGCAGGACATTTCATATAGATCCTTTAAGTTGAATTTGGTGTTTTTTTGGGCTGCTTTGTTTTATATGTGAAGGCTTCAGTCTGAAGTTTCACTTGTAACTCAGTGTTCTCATTCTAATATGGCCTAAATGTTTAAATATTTGGAACACAAAGTTTCTGTTAAGTTAATGTTTTATCAAAGCTTTTTAAACAGAATGTTTGTAAATGGGATTTCTGTTTTTGCTGTTGTATCACATTGTGAAATATCACCCTTATTGGTATCAGCCACCAAAATGTTGTTATCGTGACATCCCTAAAGGGTAGATGTGTTCATCAAGGGCACCTTGGCAGTGTTAGGCTTTGCTGACATGATCTGTCAGGGTCTATAACCTATCGTCATGTTCTTATTTCTCTAGCTAGACTGATGTTAATGGACACTGAAAAGTGAAATCTTGTGAATCTTGTTCGTCCCACAGTACTCAGGGGAGTTTGTGCAGTCGGCTTACTTGTCCAGGAGACTGGCTTACTTCTGCACACGCCGCCTCAACCTGCTGCTAAGTGACGGGAGCCTGGGCCCGGGCACAGGAGGGCACCCGGCACATGGCATCTTGACACAGCCAGGCAACGCTTTGCCCCCGACACCGACATCCCAGCCTGCAGGAGGAAACCAGCCCCAGACACCGTTCACAGACTTCTACATCTGTCCCCAGCACAGGCCTCTGGTGTTTGGGCTCAGTTGCATGTTACAGGTATTACACATGATGTAGACCCCCCTTACTTTTTAGATTGTGTTGCTATTTGATGACTTATTAATATGTGGAGTTTGTGCAAGTCACAATATATATATTTTTCTGTATTTTCTCCATGCTCTGATAAATAACCAACTTTCAAAAATGTCAAGACAAAAGTAGCAAGTTATGTTTACTAATTCATTATTTCTTTCCCCTTTTTTAATTATTGCCACTCCAGAGTATAGTGTTGTGCTGTCCCAGTGCTCTGGTGTGGCACTACTCCCTCACAGACAGCAGGAACAAGACGGGCTCCCCTCTGGACCTCTTGCCCATTGCCCCTTCCAACTTGCCAATGCCAGGAGGCAATACTGCCTTTACACAGCAGGTACTGCCAGTGATCTTGAAGTAGTTTTTTACATGCGGGTGCTTAGCCTAAAATGACCTTGGATCACTTGCTAGATGTTAAGATTATCTTTTCACCTGTTCCTCCTCCTCAGGTCCGTGCAAAGGTGCGAGAAATTGAGGAGCAAGTCAAAGAGAGAGGGCAGGCGGTGGAGTTCAGGTGGTCCTTTGATAAGTGCCAGGAGACCACAGCTGGTAAGAAAACTAGTTCTGTGACAGACACCAAGAACCAGAAGTTTCATGTGAATAACTGTATAAAATCTTTATGGTGGGTTTTTTTTCTGTTATCTGTCCCCAGGGTTCACTATCGGGAGGGTCCTCCACACTCTGGAGGTTTTAGACAACCACAGCTTTGAGAAGTCGGATTTCAGCAACTCACTGGACTCTCTCTACAACCGAATATTTGGCTCTGGCCAGAGCAAAGATGGACATGAGGTAAAGGATGATGAAAGTGGGTTCTTGCCCTTTCCCTGCGTCGTCTCTCATTTTGAAATGCCCAAAGTTAGAAAAGTCTACAGCTTCTAAATGAGATATGACATTACCAAATGTTAAATGTGAACAAGAGGCTAACAAAGGTCAAAAATATACTGTCAGCGCTGAAGTTGACCTTTTTATCACCAAAACTAGACTGAATAATTAAGTTTGTTTCATGCTAATAACTGAGAAACTTTTGACTGAAAATTGGACCAAGACTAAAACTTTCCTTCCTGTTGTGTGGGAATTTAGATGGCCGCCCGCTTGCTGATGCCACACGGTTTTTTATTATCAAACTGCAAAACATGGAGCTGTTCAGATTGTGTTTTTATTTGTATTGTCTCATAACACGTTTGTGTCCAGATGTCACCAGACGATGATGCAGTCGTGACCCTTCTTTGTGAATGGGCAGTGTGCTGTAAGCGCTCTGGCAGGCACAGGGCCATGGTGGTGGCCAAGCTGCTGGAGAAGAGACAGGCTGAAATAGAGGCAGAGGTGAGAGCCCACCCAAACACACAACCACACACACACACACACACACACACACTGACTGACTGCTTCACACACTAACCATACTATGGATTTCAACATGGCTTATCCCGTGTTATTGCTCTCCTGTTTAGCTTGTATTCCACAGCTCCAGAATAACTGTATTTTTCCACTGGTTTCCATTAGTGATCAACTGATCAACTTAATCAGATCTGCTCTGATGTCCAGTCACCTAGCTTGGTATAACTTCACTATCTGAGAGAACTGTTCTCTGAAATTGGGATCAATTCACTGTGCATTTCTTGAGCTTGTAATTTACAAACCAGCAGGGTCGGTATGTGCCTGCATTGAACTAACAGTGGAGTCATTATTATTTTATTTGACTGCAGAGCAAAATGACAGGATATGAGACACAGATACTCATAGAGCTCTCTCAGTAATAAACAGGAAATAGGAAAAAACAAATAGGAAAGCAAGCTACCCACATTTATTTTATTTCATTTCATTTATTCATTATGCAAATTGAAGTCATATCTGAAACAGATCATTTTTGTGTGTATAGCATATCTTCGAGCCAAACCAAATGTTTATGTCATGATTTTCTGCTTTTGGTTGTTTTTAAGTTAATACATTGCTTAACTGCATTTTAGCGCTATGTAGCACATTAGCTTGAATCCATTATCTGGTCAAATTGCATCGATTACAGTTTCCAAGGAGCCTGATTACCTACTGAGAGAGGGTTTGGGTTTTAGATGAGGGCAGGATGACAGCACTTACGAACAGACCTATAACCTTCTGGTTCTAGTCTACAGTTTATTTTGGCAAAAAAAAAAAGAACTTCATGTGTGAGTTATTGAAGCTGCAATCACTTTCCCCTCCTTTGGGCATAAGCGCAGCAGTCTGTGTAATTGAATTGTATTTTCAGGCCGTAATGGTAAGTTGGACACAGCCAGTCCACCAGCCTAGTGAAACGCATCCGCTTATACACGGTAGCTGATTTAGGCGTAGGTGCCTTTTGTTGGCCAGCTGGACGGCTCCTGGCTCTCTGCTTGTCCTGAGCAACGCTGAGCCCCCGCCACGCTGCCACCCTCTGCTTTAGCTATTCTTTTTCTCAAGGAAAATCGGCCGTTTTATATTGGTATTCATTTGGAGCCCTGTATTCTCTCTTGTTCTCACTCCCTCTCTTTCTCCTGCTTGTTCACTTTTCCTCTCTCCCACATGAGCTGTTGCCATGCATGAATTACTCTATCACCGCTCTGATGCTCCTAAAGACCCATTGTGCCCCTCAACATAGTGATAACGATTGAAATATTCCCACTGCATGATTTACAAGGCTTTTTTTGAAATCTTCTTCTAGCTGTAAAACCGTATGAACATTTCAAATAAGGGAAGGTTACAAGCCAGTGTTAAATAATTATCTCTGAAAGACAGTTTGTGTTTCATATATTAATATATGCGTGAATGTGTCTGTTTGCAGAGGTGTGGTGAGTCTGAGGTGGTGGATGAGAAGGGCTCTGTGTCATCAGGCTCCCTCTCAGCAGCCACGCTGCCCGTCTTTCAGGATGTGCTGCTGCAGTTTCTCGACACTCAGGCCCCGACACTGAGTGAGTCTTTTTTTCTTTTCTTTTTTTTTCTTCACTTTAACTGGGGCTCGAGTTCCCCTGCATCACCTTTTTGATTCTCAAATGTGTCAAATCTTGATTTTATATCGAACTTGAATTGTTTTTCTGCCTGTCTTTTACTTCTTTGCCCAATACCTGCTTACTATACATGAGGTTATTAAATCATGTGTTCCCTCTGTAGCTGAACCAGGCAACGAGAGCGAAAGAGTCGAGTTCTCCAACCTGGTGTTGCTCTTCTGTGAGCTCATCCGCCACGACGTCTTCTCCCACAACATCTACATGTGCACGCTCATCTCCCGCGGCGACCTGGCCTCTGACTCCCACCTGCCCCGCCCACGCTCCCCCAGCGATGAGCCCTCCGACGAATCAG
>OMKZ01003076.1:13872-28738 GCA_900302535.1 Neoniphon sammara | reverse complement strand
TTGTGATGAGTCAGACATGAACACGTAAAATGTAACAGCGTGATTTAAAAGGGTAACATGAGGTCATTGCTTGTTCAACAGGATACTGGTCTGTCAGAGTCCATGGAGATCGATCACAATTCCAGTGCTAATTTTGACGAGGTGAATACATTATCCATCTTTTTGTTGTCTTTTATAATGCATGCGTAAATATTGTGTGGAGTCGAGTTATAAAATAAACATCTGCTCTCTTAAAAACTTATGCATTCATCATACGCCCTTGCCTTCAGTCATTTTTGACATGTTTTGCCTTGCAGATGTTCTCCCCCCCCATGCACTGTGAGTCCAAGGGGAGCCCCTCCCCTGAGAAGCCGGCCCCAGAGCAGGACAGCAAGGCTGCATGTAAAGACAAGGGCATGGACCCCGCCTTCCCACAAGTGTATGAGCAACCCCGCCACATTCAGTATGCCACTCACTTCCCTATCCCTCAGGTAAGCACACGCGCAGCTCAGCATATAAAAATTCTTGGGTTTTCATGCAATTAAAAATTTGAATCAAATTAATGACACAATATGCAGATTAATTAATCAAATTAATCACAGTTAATCACATATATAAATATTAGCTTGGAGAAGGCCCAAAATGAAGATATTTCAACTCGTAAACATTACATTATTGTGAAACTTGAGTAAAGCATCGAATAGAAATATCAAAAGGTGGCATTAGAAATCAGTGAATTGTTTTATTTCCAAATCTACAATTAATCAACACAAAAATTACATATTATATGCATTAAGTTGCATTATTTTTTCCAGCCTTCATAGATAATGCAATTAAAATATGCCATTTCCTGTGTTCTTGAGAACTCAAAACCTAAAGAAAAAAAAAAATTGAAATTGGGGATAAATTCTATTGTTTTAGAATAAGAGGTTTGATGCATGTCCCCCTCAAGCCTTATCAGATCTGTTTGTCGGTAGGTAAAACTGTTTGCCTGGTTTTTGTGTAGTTTTCCTCCTGAACAGTGAGTCTGTGTCCTCATCTCTTTCGTTGTCGTCTTCTGAAGGAGGAGAGCGCCAGCCACGAGTGCAACCAGCGCCTGGTGGTGCTCTATGGCGTGGGCAAGCAGAGAGATGAGGCGCGACACGCCATCAAGAAAATTACCAAAGACATCTTGAAGGTGCTCAACCGCAAAAGCACAGCAGAAACAGGTAACGGTGCCCCTCAGCCGTATCACTTTTTGATTGATGGCTTAATGTCCTACATTTCCCATTTACCGCTGTTTTACATTACCTTAGCTATAGGCTTGCAGTTTGTCTGGCAGCCATTGCCATTTATAAACATAAAGAAATTTGCTTTACTTTTTCATGTTCAAGGGCAACTGCTTTTTGTGGAGGATGCAGGCTTTGAAATAACTTTGAGTGAGGCCTTGATCCGTGTCGGAAATGTATTGACTGCATTTTTCTGCTTCTTTTTGTGGAATGATTTTTATATATCACACAAGAGATAACTCAGTGTTTTGTCAGGCAGCAGGATGGGATGCAGAAGCTTTTTCACACTTGCCTGTATGTAAAAACATTGTTCAGATGAGGCCTATTACTTGCTTCCCCACTGTGGCTGTTCCAGCTGTTCCCAAGTTGAATTACCATTAACAGTCTTCATTTATTTTCCCTTTTCTACTTTTCTGGTTTTGCCCTTCTTTAGAGAACAAGGGTCTCCTCTCTTTATCGACCCCAGGGGTGGTGCATCACTCAATATTCATTCCACCCAATTTCTATGCTAATAGCTGCCATCTATTCACAGCCATTTTATCTCAGAAGCATGTGACCTTATTAAGGTGATTTAAGGTTTTCAAAGTTATAATTACATAGATTGAAGTGTTTTTGTGGCACCTTAGCACATTCCTGTGAGCTGATGACCTTCAAGTCTCAATTGTGTTTTGTTTAAACGAAAAGCACACTTTCTCTTTTTCTTTTGGTGCCTTTGGAAGAGTGTCCTCTGCACTAAAGCTTCCAATCGAAGGAGCCTGGAAATAAGATAACAGACCATTGCCTTAACTCGATTTCACGGCTGGCCTGTTCAGCAGACTGGATAAAAACCCCTGACCAGTTATGAGTTGTTGCCCCCTCTCTTTATCTCTCCCTCTCTGTTTCCCATATACTTAGGAGGAGAAGAAGGACAGAAGAGGAAGAGGAGCAAGCCTGAGGCCTTTCCCACTGCAGAGGATATCTTCTCCAAATTCCAGCACCTCTCCCACTTTGACCAGCACCAGGTCACCTCTCAGGTTAGATCACACAACTTTACTCTTAAATGTCCTATTTCTCATTTCAGAGTGTGTAGGAGTCAGTTTGTTTGAGAGCTAGCCATAGGGCTTATTAATGAAATACTTGAGCAGCCTAGAACAAGCTACCTCTCAGGGAGACTCATTTGAATCTAAATGGAATTTCAGTGCATACTGATTCCTGCTCTGCAGTGTTTGAATACTATTTGAATGGATAATGCACTCAAGTGGTGTACTTGTAAAATACTGCAGAAACGTATTTATCTAGATTTCTCAGTAATAGAGGTTGTTCAACAGAAGGAAATTGCTCTTAACTCAAATATTAACTCGTGGCTTATGTAAAATATGAAGCACATATTCACCTTTCATTTCAAAACACTGTACAATTTCATTTTCAGTTGAAATGTGTTTAATTAAATATAGCTAAGCAGTGAGTCCAGGGTTCAAGCACACGTGGGACTGATATCTTTAAGACTCTCAAGAGGACAGAAGCCACATGGGAATGCCTAATGCCTTAACTCTACTGTCACTGATATGAATCTAACCAATGGCGTTGTGTACCTTTAAAATTAGTGTGAAAAGTGAAATACTCAAAATGCTGATGTTCACTTCAAGCCTGCAACAACACACAAACAACAAATTCTATAAAAATCAACCAAATTTGTTGGCAATGAACTTTGTTATCGCCACGTTGCTTGGAGCCATAGATGGGAGTTTGGCCGAATTTAAGTGCCCGTGTCCGTGCTGGATTATTCGGCTGTTCAACAGGTGAACCAGGGCATGTGAGTGGAGCAAGTTGAAACACCGCTCAATCTCCCTTCAAGCCCCGAGCCCCCTCTCCACTCACAATTAGATTAATTGCTTTTGAGGTAAATGCAGCAAAAATCAGGCAGCAAAAATAACCTATTTTTGATCATCACATTTGTTTGGCTACTGACATATAGGCTGTAAATCTTGCGTAGTTGTAGCAGTTCAAAACCTTCTTTATGCAGGTGTACAAAAACCTGACACTAATCACATCCAATGCTTGTATTAATGTGCACCAAAATTTTTAATAAAGTGCTTCATTTCATGTTAAATTGATTTTAAACCCTTTATCCAGTTAATAAAAAAATACAAATCCAATTAATCAAAAAATAGGTGTTAGTTGCAGCAATAATTCACTGTTTTAAATTATTTTTTTGAAATTTGGCAACCAAACAGTCATGGAAATAAATAATAGTATTTTACAAGTTCATTGGTTAAAGGATGCCTTGTTAACGGTCAGGGTGGTTTATGGCGTGTCTATCTAAATGTGGGAATGTAGTATGTGAGTTTGGTATCGATACATCAACCCTGAAAAATCCTTGGGGAAAAATAAATGGTTGAAAATCGTTGTGCATCTTGCTGATTAAAGGCATAAATTTGTAGAACAAGAACAGAGCGAAATGTGTACCCAGTTTCGTGACAGACCGACGAAATTTGAATACCCCAGCATTTTTAAATGGTGTGGAAGATCGGCCTTTAAAATGACCTTCTGATTGTAATGCCTCCATCTGTTCACTTTGTCCCCCTCTAACAAGAAAATTCCACTGAGCGACAAACCAAATATTTTGGCATCTCTGCATGTTTCTGCTCATTATAAATGCTGTGTTGGAGCTTTGCTACTTGGCATTATGATGTTGTGTTGCAGCTCATATGCAAAGGAGATGTTTGTCGAGTCACAGCCCAGGCCAAAAATCATTGCTGTTTTATTTGTTGTTATTGATGTCTGATATTTTGTGTGTGTGTAGGTGTCCAGGAATGTGCTGGAACAGATCACCAGCTTTGCCTTAGGGATGTCCTATCACCTGCCCCTTGTCCAGCACATACAGTTCATCTTTGACCTCATGGAGTTCTCCCTCAATATTAGTGGCCTCATTGACTTTGCTATTCAGGTAATGCACCGCTTCGCCAGAAATGCCATTTAATGTGGACATATATTAGCTCGACTGTCTTTCTCTCTCTGTTATGGTGCTAGATTTCTCCCAATCTGCCTTTCAAATGAGATTTTTATGTATTTGTGTTTTGTAGCTGCTGAATGAGTTGAGCCTGGTGGAAGCCGAGCTGCTGCTGAAGTCGTCCAGCCTGGTCGGCAGCTACACCACCAGCCTCTGTCTGTGTATCGTTGCAGTGCTGAGGAGGTACCACTCCTGCCTCATCCTCAACCCCGAGCAGACGGCACAGGTTTTTGATGGGTATGTCACTTAGAAACCTATAACATTTAAGGCAGTATACACAAAAAATTTTTTGTTTATTATTACTTTGTTTGCATCACCTTTTCCCACTGAGTCCTGTCCCCTCTAATCGCCTTCTCCCACAGAATCCCCTTTCTACCTCTTTACCCACCAGGGAGGTTGAGTTTTCATCTCTTGGTTTGTTTCCTATGTTTTATTGCTTAGATTTTGGTGGTGATCCAGGTCTTGTACCTCTGCTCTACAATTATTATTTTGGGGCCATAACTATGAAACTAAAAAGACTTTGTTCCTGGGTGTATGTTTGACAGGAAGCCAAGCTCAAAATTGAACAACAAGTTGGATAATTGTTCAGTGTTGGTGCAGATTTGTGCTATCCAAGTGCTTTCTGGCTTCACTGTTATGTGATGATTCCTGTGGTGGCAGGAATGTTGTCGGGGCACTTCGGCCCTGACCCTTGTACTGCTTACACGTGGTTGATTATAAAGCTGGTAATCCAAGAATTTAAGCTTCCTGTACTGTTAAAACTCGCTGTAAGTCGTTCTGGATAAAAGCATCAGCAAATTGCCTTTAGTGTCCCATCTGAGGATGGCCTATATAAAGCCTTGAATTTAAATAAGCATTATAAAATATTAAAATATTAAAATATACTTATACATTAAAAACCCTCATCTAGATAGCTGTGTGAGGAAAGAATTATCATTGTTGACTCCTGACTGTGTGTAAATGTGTTCTCAGGTTGCGTATCGTGGTGAAATCAGGGGTGAACCCGGCAGACTGTTCCTCCGCAGAGCGCTGTATCTTGGCCTACCTGTACGACCTCTACACCTCCTGCAGTCACCTCAAGAGCAAGTTTGGTGAGATCTTCAGGTAAAAAAAAAAAACAACAACGAAAAAACTCTTCTCCATGCCATAACAAAATCATACAGAAAAGCACATATATAGCTGCAGTAGAGCCTTCTTTATCCAGATCCCTCTAGGACAGTTGTTTTGTTGGTAAAATGAAACAGAGAGGAAGAATAATGAACTCTACTGAAATACCAAATCAAATGTATTGCATCGCACACATTAATAATATTTGCATACAATTATATTTGCAGTCCCAGGTAAATGCTGTAAAACATCAACTGGGAAAATCCAGAAGTTATGCACAATCAATCAAATGTTATTTTGCATACTGTAGCAGATCTGCCTAAACAGATTTTGTCGCCTATTATGCCTGGTCTGAGGTTTAAATAAACAAAGTTTCAGTGTAAGCAATTCATATTCTTTTCCTTAAATTTATCAAGATCGACATTTCCTCTCGTCATCACATACCAGGCTCTGAGCAGTGGTCTCTTTTCCCTTCTTTTTGTCTCTAAGTGAGTTCTGCTCCAAAGTGAAGAACTCCATTTACTGCAACATCGATCCGTCAGACTCCAACATGCTGTGGGATCCTGTGTTCATGATGGAGGCCATCGCCAACCCTTCGGCCCACAACTTCAACCACTCCATGGTGGGCAAGATCCTCAATGACAGCCCGGCCAATCGCTACAGCTTCGTCTGCAACGTGCTCATGGACGTGTGTGTAGACCACCGAGACCCTGAAAGGTGTGTTAGATTTATTGCATCTATTCTGGTCAATTGTGTCTGTTTCTTTCTGTTTTAAAACCTTCCCCCTAAAAAGGCACCATCATTGCTCAGACTGCTACAGTCCTGAGCCTGAGGTGGTGGGGGCTACCTGAACCAGACGGGGCCTGATTGTGCCTCTTGGGTCGGTCTGGTTCAGACATGAAGGCATGAATTGATGAAAGAATCAATTAAAAAGTCATTTAAACTTAATTTCGGATTGAGCTTTTGGATAGATATGACTGATATAGCATAATTTTTCATTCATCCATCCATTTTAATGTGAAGGTGACAAGCGCTGTGTAGACTGCAGTTAATGAGTAGCCTAAAGATAAATTTCTACAATTTTAATGTTGGGTTTTATTGAGGCTCTGACTACTGGTGGCTGAGTGCGAATAAGGGGAGAATTTTCTCAGACTTCAGTTGGGGTTTTTGTTTTGGTTGGTGGATTGAGTTAGGCTCGGACAAAATTTTCTTACCACAGTCGGATCAGGTTCAAAATACAACCCCTATCCAGGCTCTTCTACAGTCTTGCACTCTTTTTTGGATTACTTCATGTCACTGGATGTGTGTTTTCAGGGTGAACGACATCGGGATCCTGTGTGCAGAGCTGACAGCTTATTGTCGCTCTCTGAGTGCCGAGTGGCTTGGCATCCTCAAGGCCCTCTGCTGCTCCTCCAACAATGGCAACTGTGGCTTCAACGACTTGCTGTGTAATGTAGATGTAAGTGTGTCTAAAGAATTTTTATCTAGCACTTCTGCACATAAAGCAGGATTTGTTACATCTTCTCTCTGAGTGCTGTGCCATTAACATCTTCTATTGATTGCTTATTAAAGTGCTTGAAGGCTAAAATCTCACCCACCTCCCTGCCAAAGCTGTATGAATTCTGATATTAAATCCTAAAACCACTGTCATTGCACTGATATTTCTTAGGTGAGTGATTTGTCCTTCCACGATTCCTTGGCGACCTTCGTAGCCATTCTCATCGCTAGGCAGTGCCTGCTCCTAGAGGACTTGGTTCGCTGTGTGGCCATCCCCTCCCTCCTCAACGCTGGTAAGGACGGTCAACTCTCTCGAGTATCCTGCAGCCCAAATCACACGTTGATTAACGATGCCGTTTGAAAAATGAAGACTTCTCACATTACCGGCCTCTTACGGCACATGTGACTGATTTGCCCTTTAAACCTTCTCTCCAGTAGCGCCCTCATTTGAGTTGTTTCTCTCTGTGATGTGGCTGTACCAGGCTTTTCCACGCCAGCCCCCTTCAAAGCGTCTATATATAATCTCACAGCCCTAGGCTTGTTATAAATGAGTTAGCAGTATATTGCAGCTTGTCTCGTAGGTCTTTGAAGGAATACCAAGCTGTATAATGCATTACTTCTATCAGAGAGGAGATGAGAGTAAACAGAGCACATTTGATCTGGGTCCATGAAGCCTGTGTGTGCTTTGTGCACTGGCCAGAGAAGAGCCTCTCTCTCCCCCCTGTTAATCTGTCTCTCCCAGCTTGGAGACAAAGCCCCATTCAGCCATGCTGTTTGGTTGGGTTTGGCTCGTTTTATTACGCTACTACACATGCCAAATGCCAACAGCTCTCTTATGTGGCAAATGCTTTGTTCTCACTCCCTCTTTCACATCAGCTCTATGAAAATGCCACTTCATTCTGGCTGAGTAGAAGTCTATCTAGGACAAGGTTTAAATTTGGATGTCACTTTGATACTGCCGAGTGTGCAGCCTGTGCAAAAAAATGTGATGTCGTGTGATATGGGGACACTCAACTGTAATGTGTTTTTGTGCCTGTTTCCAAACTCGCCTCCAGCCTGCAGCGAGCAGGACTCTGAACCAGGAGCCAGACTCACCTGCAGGATTCTGTTGCACCTTTTCAAGACTCCCCAGCGCAACCCCGTCCCCCAAGATGGCGCTAAGTCAGGTAGCAAACACAACCAGTAACCTTCAGATGCATGTCCATTTGGCATAATTGTCACATTTTATACTGATGATTTTTATTTTATTTTATTTTTATTTTTGCAGATAAATCCTCAGTTGGTATCCGGTCATCATGTGATCGCCACCTTCTTGCTGCCTCTCAAAACAGCATCGTTGTGGGAGCAGTGTTTGCTGTCCTCAAGGCTGTCTTTATGCTGGGTAAGCCTTTCTGCAGTGCTGTCAAATCACTGAGTTCAAGCTCAGAACTTGTTTCTCTACTATTTCTAATACTCCTTTCTCCTTTTAATACTCCTGGAAAATATAGGGGTCAACTGTCAGTGCGACAGTTCAGTTCAGTCAAGCTCGCAGAATGACTGTGATCAAGATACAGAGCTGGATGTGTTTAACCCTTTTCACTCCCTGTCTTGAACATCGCATTATCCACCATGTTGAATACTGTGTGTAGAGACATTTGATTTTGATACTGTGATAAGGTGGCAGCCCATTCCTATGTGTTAGCTGCAGCATTAAGTCCCTCCTACATGAGATGGATGCAGATTAGCATACTATAACATGGGTGTAAAAATAGGGCTGAGTGTTATGTACAGAATCAAATACCATGATATTTTTGACCACATACCTCAGTACTGATATTGTGCCGATATTGTAGGGATGACTATTGGTGCTTTAACTCGATATTTACACACAAGAGGTTTTTGATAAACAATTATTAATATGGATCTAATGGGGAGAGGCAAATAATGCAACATCTAGAACAGTCTAAAAAAATTGCATCGCTATACCGTAATGCTGCCTTTAAAACCAGGAAAAGACAACACTTGTGCCATGTCACATTACGATATCAAAAATCCCAGATGATATCTAGTCTCATCATGATTTCCTTATAATATTGATATATCACCCAGCCCTACTTACAGACATCTAAGATAATGCAGTTTGATGTCATAGGAATGCCTAATATGCATTTGTCACTTAAAAAATTCAGATTTGTCAACCAGGCAATATCACTCTGTAAACCGAAGGATTCCTCACAATGAAGAAAATTATTTGTAGTCATATCAAACGCGATGTGAAAGTAGTAAAATACTGTATCATGGCAATTACAGAAATGATCAGCTGCCCTCTGTCCTTTTAGGTGATGCTGAGCTGAGGGGCTCAGGACTGTCACACCCTGCTGGCCTCGACGACATATCTGGGGGCCGCGCTGTGTCCATAGAAACAGCCAGCCTGGATGTATATGCAAAGTATGTGCTGAAGAGCATCTGCCAGCAGGTGAGGATATGGATTGAATGAGATGAAAGAAGAAATGAATTCCAGATTTTCCACTACCATAGCCACCATTGTAGGATTTGACATTGTTAGCATGAAATGGAAAATGTTGAAATGGAGTTAGTGAGATAACTGTTGGAGTCTGACAGAAATTGTTTTCTACTGCATAGAGATAGGCACGGATGCTGCTTTTTCATATTTAGTATTATCAGCATGCTTGTCTTGTTTTCTCTGTCAGGAGCTTGCATGGCAGCGCATACGGGAACAGCAGACTTTCTTTCTTCACTCACTTTAGAAATCCTGCTTTTCTGACATACTTTTGGATGCAGTAAACCAGAGATGCATAAAAAGTGTGAATGAGATCATTTTCAGCAGCAGATGTCACTTAAGTCACGTAGACACCAAGGCCAGTAGGAGAGCTGCCAGTATCCCAGATGGCTGGATGTGGCCTCGCTTCTCAAGAGATTTCAGAAACATTTTCTCCCTGTAATGTGTTTCTCTGGCATGTGCTGTTCTATTCTTGTGAGAGGAAAAGTGACACCTTGCCCTGTTTTCATCACCGCTCAGCTTTGGCTAAGCTTGTTTTGCATGACTCATGAGTTTCCATAGTACACGGGCTTAAGCTTTGGTGTCACTAGAGCCCCGTTTCTTAAAACAAGATTCTGTAACTCAATCCTGCATGTTAGGAAATGTCATTTGCTGACTACTTTCATATTTCTGGCTATGCTGCATTTGCTTTTTCCTTATTACCTCTCTCATCCCCTCTGTGCCCGTCTCGGTCTGTCCTGCAGGAATGGGTGGGAGAACGCTGCCTTAAGTCTCTGTCTGAGGACAGCAGCGCCCTCCAGGACCCTGTGCTGGTCAACATTCAGGCCCAGCGACTACTGCAGCTCATCTGCTATCCTCACCGCCAGCTGGACAGCGATGATGGGGACAACCCCCAGAGGCAGCGCATCAAACGCATCCTACAGGTCCAGAATGCTCACAAACTCATACGGTTGAGCCTGGAGTGGTTTAGCTTTAAAAGTGCAAAAACATTTTTGTCCATTTCGATTGTAGAAGATAACTTTTTGTAGTTTATTGTGGCAAAAAACATGATCAGGTGGATTTAGCATGTGCGTTGGCCATTTCTGATCATGCTCAATTTGAAACATTTTGATCAGTACATACCTTCTGTTGTGGAATGTTATGTTTGAAACTGTGAAGTGTTGCTGCCCTCTCCTGGCTGAATCAGGAGCAAAAGGAAGTGTATTACCAGTCCTGTGAACTGTGCATTGTCACTGCTGTTTTTTGACAGCTTTTGCATAATGCACATAAGAAATGAATCTGTTACTGATAAAAATCCTGTCCCTGTTGTAGAACATGGACCAATGGACGATGAGACAGTCGTCCCTGGAGCTACAGCTGATGATCAAGCAGAGCACCAACAATGTAAGTTACATCTCTGCTTGTTTTCTGAGCATCTAAGAATATTTTGTGGTGTAAAAAAATGGAATATCTGTAATTTTATGGTCTTATGCACTGCTTCAACACAGCTTTGAATGTGACTGAATAAATTGGATTATCTCCGGATTACACCTTGTGTGTTTTCCAATAGGAGCTCTACTCTCTGCTGGAGAACATAGCCAAGGCGACCATTGAGGTGTTCCAGAAATCAGCAGAGATGAATTCCAGTAACCCCTCAGGGAATGGAGCAACGGTCCCAGGCGGGTCTGCATCCAACAACAACAACAACACTGCCAGCAAAATGAAACCTATTTTGAGGTTTGTGTCTTTGTATTTTTCATGGGAACACTTTCAGGGCACGACAGCTCTGACCTTAACACTGCTTATTGTTGGTTATGTGTGATTTTTAAAGACTAAAATATAGCAAACACCTCCTTTTTTTTATCTACATAAAATGTATAATCCTTACTTGTTTTGTTTTCGTTTTGGTGCTGCTTAGATCTAACATTTCTGTTTCTGTGTTTGTGCCTCAGCTCATCAGAGCGGTCAGGTGTGTGGCTGGTGGCTCCACTGATAGCCAAGCTGCCCACCTCGGTACAGGGCCATGTACTGAAGGCAGCAGGGGAGGAGCTGGAGAAGGGACAGCACCTGGGCTCTTCCTCACGCAAAGAAAGGGACAGGCAGAAACAGAAAAGGTAAGTGGCAAACCAATACCTCCATCCTTCCATACTGGAATAGATGATATATTATTTAGTGTGTATTTAACCATGTATTTCTGTCAAGGTGAAAATCATTTTCTTGGAGTGTGACATAAGTTAGGATGATCCATTTTCATTTTGTGTTACACTCAGAGTATTAAAGCTACAAAAACACAAAAAAAATCACCCTACCGATCACTTGAACAGGGTTGTTTTAGTTTACATGTGTGCGTTCCCCAGCATGTCTCTGCTGAGCCAGCAGCCGTTCCTGTCTCTGGTGCTGACCTGTCTGAAGGGCCAGGATGAACAGCGAGAGGGCCTCCTTACCTCCCTCTACAGCCAAGTACAGCAGATTGTCACCAACTGGAGAGAAGACCAGTACCAGGATGACTGCAAGGCAAAGCAAATGATGCACGAGGCTCTGAAACTAAGGCTTAATCTTGTAAGAACCTCTTGTTCACCTTTGCCACTTTTATAGGGAAATGTCGTGGACTACAGAAAATACACTTATACAAAATAGGATTTTATCAACTGGTGAAATTGGCAAATTTATGAATTCGTTTCTCCAGCTTGTTTTGTACTCCTGCAGATTCACCCGGTTGTGTATATTTACCTTTAGATCTATCATCTGCCAGAGAGAACCAGCACATATTTATGAATATTATTCTGACAGCAAAAATGCCATTTCTTCATTTCAGAAAGTAAGACTAAAAGCATCTTACATGACAGATCCCTAACAACTGAGTGGCTGACATTGACTGCAGCAGCCCACCCTCATAATGACAACCCTTCACCTTCCTACTCATGTGATAATTGCAGTTTTATATTGGAATTGATCAAACATGTTCTGAGAAAAGTGACAGCATGTTTTTTTTGTTTTTTTTTTTGCCTCTGCTAACAAGGTGGGTGGGATGTTTGACACGGTGCAGCGCAGCACCCAGCAGACCACTGAGTGGGCGGTACTACTCCTCGACATCATCAGCAGCGGCACAGTGGACATGCAGTCCAATAAGTGAGTGTCAGTCAAAGGGGAAAAACCCACTCAAAAGTCCAGTCACGCGCATTGTTCCTCTAACCTTGGGAAGTTGAAATATTATTTCAAATATTATTTTTTTGTAAACACAGATTCAGTAATTGTGACAAAGTCAAGAGTTATCTTTCATATATGATTAGTCTGGCTCTTTGATTAATGTTTGTGTCTCTCCATCAGTGAGCTGTTCACCACAGTGCTGGATATGCTGAGTGTGCTGATTAACGGCACACTGGCTGCTGACATGTCGAGCATCTCTCAGGGCAGCATGGAGGAGAATAAGAGGGCCTACATGAACCTGGTCAAGAAGCTCAGGGTGAGAACAGCACATTTATTTCAACTATCATCTCTGCAGACAGGCTCCTGATTTTTTTTTTAATCAGCAAGAAAATGACAGTGTGTGATAGAAAAACGGCAGCTGGCAAGGTTGTAGCATCATCAGAAAAAAAAACTCAGTCTCAGTGAAATTACACAAGTTACTACAGTGAATGTGTTTTGCAGTTAAGAATAGGCCTAGGCAGTATATCGATATTACATCGATACTGTAATATGAGGCTAGATATCATCTGAGATTTTGGTTAATTGTAATATCGTGATATGGCCCAAGTGTTGTCTTTTCCTGATTTTAAAGGCTGCATTACAGCAAAGGGGAGCAATTTTCTGAACTTGGTAGACTGTTGTAGCTGTTCTGTTATTTGCCTTTACCTGCCAGGTCATCATATTGGAAAACCACATTACTAATGAATGTTTATCAAAAATCACTTGTGTGTGTAAATATCTTATGAAACCACCAACAGTCATCCCTACATCACAACAATATCAATTTCAAGGTATTTAGTCAAAGATATTTGTTTTTTGTGCATATCACCAAGCCTTAGCTAAAAATTTCACTTAATAAAATAGCACTCCAAAAATTATAATGTTAAAATGTGACTCACCACAACGAAATCAGGGTAGAAGAAAACTAAAAGGAATAACACCTCCAATTTGCAGTTTTGTGGGATGTCACACCAGACGAAATAAGAGCGAAGTAGAATTCACACTAATTCTAAATGTATGCTGCATTTAATTACCAACTACTGCTGTCTAGATTACATCTTTAACTTCCATCTGTAGTCAGTAAAACAAGGATTTTAAACAAATATGCTTGTATAGGGAAAACACAGAGGTGAACAGCCATTCATTTAAATTTTTTATCATCACTGTTGTGCTTCACAGAAAGAGCTTGGTGACCGGCAGTCAGAAAGTTTGGAGAAAGTTCGCCAGCTACTGCCACTGCCCAAGCAGACCCGGGATGTCATTACATGTGAACCACAGGGCTCACTGATCGACACCAAGGGCAACAAGATCGCTGGCTTTGAGAAGGAGGTAAGGGCGTTCACACATGGTTGTGTTCAGTTATGCCTGCATGTGAAGTTCCACTTGTTGTTTCAGTGTGACTTCTGTCATCCAGTCAGTCACACCAGAACGCACTAAGTGACAACACACAGCTTGCTTTATGATCAGGACTCTGCAAAGTCTGAGTGCAAGTCCTCCCACAGTGTGCATACAAATATTTGAAACAGATGGGAGAGCAGAGGAACAGTGCAGCTGTAGATACAGAAAAAAAGTCTCAGGAAATGCAAAACTGATGTTTTCAGGACCAAGTGTAAACTAAGAGATAACTGAGGGAAAGGAAAGCAGTTTTATTTGACTGGTGGGGTGTGATTGTTCAAAAATATGTTTTTATTGGTTGAATTTTTGTTGACACCTACTAGTACTGCATGACATCACCAATGTAAGAATACTGTTTTTCAGGATGTAGAACCGGAATTTTGATATAAAAAAATACCCCAAAAATCTAAATTTAGTAATTTGGCATTCGTTGTTAAATGGTGACTATTACTGCATGAGAAATTAGCTAACAGATTTCCTTATGAGCCAGTTGTCACTGGTTTGAATATCTGCCCACCTTAGATAATTGTGACAGTGAAAGAAAATGACTAACCTTCTCTCTTCCCCCACATTGATTTGCCCTTGTGCAAGGCATGTAACCTGCTGCATACTTACTTAAAAACCTTGGATAATTTAAAGTTAAAAAAAAAAACAACACATGTATATACCTCACTTCCAACAGAGCCTTTTAAATAAGACTGTCTCTTGGTTCCATCAGGGCCTTCAAGTATCAACCAAACAGAAGATCTCTCCCTGGGATGTCTTTGAGGGTCTGAAACAATCTGCTCCTCTCTCCTGGGGCTGGTTCGGTACGGTGCGTGTGGACCGCAAGGTCACCAAGTTTGAGGAACAGCAGCGTTTCCTGCTTTACCACACTCACCTGAAGCCCAAACCTCGTAGCTATTACCTGGAGCCCCTCCCTCTGCCTCCTGAAGAGGAGGAGCCCCCCACACCCGTTTCTCAGGA
>OMKZ01003074.1:12025-27374 GCA_900302535.1 Neoniphon sammara | reverse complement strand
AAAAAAAAACAAAAAAACACTGGTTGTGCTCAGAACAAACAGATTGAACATAAATAAATAAATAAATAAAAACACCTATAAGATCACAGGGAAAACATGCAGGGTGCTATTATTTAGTTAAGTTAAAAAATAAAAAAATAAAAAAAAATAAAAAATGCTGCCCCATGCAATTTCACACGGAAATTATCCATTAATGGTAATTTATTCAGAGCAACATTTTGGACCTTTGGCAGAGGTCAAGACAGAGAAGTTGCACTTGAAAAATCATTATCAAGTGGTGAGTGTGTAATGGATTTTCCTCCCAGTGAATGAACCAGGGGGCATCACAAGGTCCAGTGATGAGCCATGTAATGACATCAGCCATGCAGTAACAAGAGGGCACAGCACCTCGGTCCCTCTTTATCTCTTTAAAGCTTCCGTTTAAGCACGTGGGCCAAATCTAATAAACGCTCTAATCACCTGGATCCATCCTTTCATGTGATTCTGACCAGTTCAAGGTATTTCTTTTGTTGTTTGTAAAACCAGAGGAGGCTTTCGCTGTGTCTTCAATGCATCCATTCTTTGAAGCATCAATAGGTAGACTGAAATTAACCTTGGCCCCGGCTCACTGTAGATAATAGGTAATAGTAATAAAAGACAACATCTCTTTGATTTTTTTTCATAACTGATCCTTTCTGCGTGAAACGTGAACTTCACGACATCCTGTTCAGTAATTAGGAACATCAGTGGGTTCTTACTTCTGGAACAAAAAAAAGTGGAAGTTCCAGTTTCACATTGGCTCCCTACAGCTGCCGAGATCAAAATTCATAACATTTTATTTAGATTATGTACGCCCCCTCCTGAAGTCTACTGCTGAAATCCTGTGAAATGATCTCCCTCTTATTAAATTCATGGTCAAGTACTGTTGGAAGTTCAACACTGAAGTGAAAAGACGTGTTGTATCAGTGTGTGACTGCTGAATAAAACTAGGCTACAAGATGAGTGGAAAAGAGAGACACAAACTCTACAGACCGTCAGCAGCAGGCACTACATGCTCTTGTTATGCTCTTTTTTGGCCGGAGGGCTGGAGAGACGGGAGACGGGATGAAGGCCCGGAGGCGACCAGGGCGGGGAAGTGGATTGTAAGACTTAGTTGTTTCATCAGTCATTCCTCGAGTTAATGCCTCTAGTGGCCAGAATGTGGTGAACCAAATCTGATTATGAGCCATCCGTACATACAACGCCAAATTAAAGATTAAAGACAAGGGGACACAAAGCCTTTTTATCCAAATAATTCATCATGGCAGACCTTGAAGTAGCCTAGTGTTGTGTATATCATGCACCACTCGCTTGTTATTTAATTCATTCCTTGCAAGTGTTTTTTTTTTTTTTTTATCATTCCTTTAGAGGGGTTTTCTTTAGCAGTTTTGGTTTCAGCCAAGAAAGGCTTGTGTCCATAAAAAAATAACCCCCTTGTGAATAAAATTAGGTTATTTCCAGCAAAATCTAGGTTCTTATCTGAGCTTGCATGCAATAAGATAAATTGCTTAATTGCTAGCAACCAGTATTGATTAATGGACAAAAGCTGAGCCTCCCACTGAAAACAATACACTTCTGCAAAATGAAATAAATAATTGCAGTAAATAAATACTCCTCTTAGTGGTAGAAGAAAATCTTGCATCCACAGTTTTGCCCCAGAAGGATGTACACATGTGGACTGTTAAATGTTGATGTATTAAGTACAGGCTAAGTAAATATCCTGTTGGCTGCAAAACACTGCAAAGAGAAATTGCAGTATCAAGAATGAGTAGCTTACTTCAGAAAAAGATAAATAGCCCTAAATTTTTCATCTGTAGGAAATGACCATGATATGAGTGGGATAATACAGTCTGCAGTCTCTGTTAGTTAATATTAATGAATATCAGGTTGTGACCTTGAGGTGGTCCTTCCAAACAAAAACAGTCTTCCAAAAATTAGAAAAAAGATGCAAACGTTGCAGCAGAGCCTCACTAATGGCCCTGTTGATTAATGTCCCTTCTAAAGTTATTCATTGCTGTACAGCAACATTTAGATGAAGTTTTTCTGCCATCCCAATGATCAAGAACAGGCTTATCGCTGCATTAATCCTGACTTTAAATAATAGCTTTTTTTTTTTTTTTTTTTTTTACTGATGTGCAAAGTTTTTCAGCTGATCACACAATTCCCAGCTGCAATGTCTTTTCAATGTAGGAGGAGACTTCGATTAGACAAAATATATGAGCTTCTTTCCTAAATGAGATACCCAGGATTTGAAAAAAAAAAAAAAAAAAAAAAGGAACTTACAAAAATGATTAATAGCACAGATTTTCAACAGGATAGTTCCTTAGGAAATTTATGTTATGACCTTGGTTTACAAATGATAATACAGTGAATAGTGAACTTCAGCTGAGGATTTTTTTTTCCTAAGTGGATATACAGTATCGTATTAACTGTATATACTTCCTGTCTCAAACATTACTTTTTGTCCAAGACATGAACAAGTTCAGACATTATAAGTCTTAAGATTAAATATGTTTTGTTCTTCTTTGAAACATAGTTCATCATTATGGTGATAAATAACAGAAGATAAAATCACAGTTTTATTCGTACATTCCTTTTCATTATAAATAAAAGTATCCTCTTGTATTCCTTACAGCGACCTGGGCAGACTGATAATTTTTGAAAAATTTTCCCCAGCATAATCTTGACAATTTCTTTGTGTTCTATTAAGTGAAGCACAAAACTGCCACTACGTTAAGGGTCCAGAAACAGACTCATTTGAATATTTTTCATGCACTGTATAGAGGAGAGCTATAAATATGAGACACTACACCTCATCAAGCTATAACATTGGTCTCCACAGGTATTAAAGTGGAATACTTTGCTTTGCAGCTCTAACTTTCCTCAAAGAGATACTATTCGAGTTTTCTTGTGAAGTTAGAAATTAAAACAAAACTGTTCCAGGCGATACTCACCGTCATCATGGAGGTGCGAGGGCCTCTGTTCACCTCTTGTCTGTTTTGGTCTCACACTGAAACCCCACCACTGCCATAACTGACCTTTCCAGTGACTCTTTTGCCAACTCATCATCGTCCTCATCAGAAAGAGAAAGGGCGAGAGGGAGACACCAAATGTCCTGTATGTCATTTTCAGTCTTCAATTCCTCCCAGCCCGTTACTATGGAAACTGTGAGTTGAGGCGAGTTGAAGACTAAAAATGCTGTACAGATACAAGTAGCAGCTGGTGTGTGTTTGTCAGCGGAGTTAACAGCCAACGGAGGAGACTTAACTCAGCCCGCAGGACCTACAAGGTCGGGATTTATCGGTAAGTCTGGCCTGAATCTGTATGTTTTTTCTCATCTAAGTGAATGGTGGCTCGCACATCTGAAATAGAGGACTAAGAAAACGGTTGCGAAAGTGTTTGGGAACTTAAAGGGCAAATAGGGAACTGGGGAAACATTTTTGTTGCCCCATAAACCGCATGCTCATGCACCACAGTCCCAGTCCAAGGCTCTTCAGCTCCACATGCGTCTGGACTAAGCAATGAACAGACTTACATTTTAGATGAATTGTGAAGTTAATGAAGCAGAATTATTTCCCATTTACTTTACCTCACCCATTACCATGCTTGACTCAGAACTGCACAGATCAAGCGGAGTGGTCAAGTGCCTCAGCATTACAGCTCATATCCACTGGAGCCATATGAGAGAAGCTGGTACCACTCAGTGCTACCTCATCTCTTTCACCACAGAAATGTGTTGTTATCAATTAATTTGGTTAAGAGATATCAGCATACCTAATCCAAAATTAATGTGCTATTTGAGTGCCAACATAATAATAACAATCTGGCCAACTAGGGCGAGTGTATTGAGTTCATCTCATTTAGAAAGCATGGGACTTTTCTGTAATCCCATGATTCAGGCAGATAAGATGGCTGTAAGATGGCAGGACCTGAGGACAGCCATGGCAGTCCTTCTGTCAGTCTGTATGCCTGTCTGTTCAATACTTTACTCCAAGGCAAAATTTCTCACAGCGTATTGGGACAGTTGCTGTAAAATTTGATGAGCACATTCATGCTCCTTAGAGGGTGAACCTTGTCCATTCTGGTGTCCTCATCACCTTCCCTCTAACTCACATCAGCCAAAAAAATTTGGCTTGTACGCAGAAATCTATTGGGTCAATAGCCATGAAAATTGGTG
The DNA here is from genome assembly GCA_900302535.1 of Neoniphon sammara. Lineage (NCBI taxonomy): Eukaryota > Metazoa > Chordata > Actinopteri > Holocentriformes > Holocentridae > Neoniphon > Neoniphon sammara. The sequence continues at coordinate 23,179 of OMKZ01003074.1, read as the reverse complement.
AGAACATTCATGCTCCTCAGAGGATTAATCTTGTCAATTTTGGTGGCCTCATGACCTTTCCAGTAGTGCCACCTTTTGGCCAAACATGTTATATTTGGTCTTAAAACCTGTTTTCTATGAAATTTGTTGAGCACATCATGCTACCAAGAGCATGCAGTATGTCAATCTTGGTGTCACCATGATCTTTCCTATCCCCCATTAGCCCACAATGTAAAAGTGATATTTTAAAGTTTTTGGGGGGCAAATTGCCATGAAATTTGTTGAGCAAACTGATGCTTCCCAGAACATGTACAATGTCAGCTTTAGTGACTTCATGACCTTTCTCCTAGCACCACCTCAGCCAAATGTACATGCTTCTTTCTCTGATAACTTGCCTTCCATTCCCCCATCATGCATCACACCAGCGGGGCACCGGCGGTGAAACCCCATGCTGGTATTGCTTTGAGCTGCGGTAAACATCTTTTTCTTTTTCTCTTTCTTTTTCTTTTGTCATGTGCAAACAGGGTACATAATTTTGGCTGTGATGCACGACAAGCCAGTTAGTTTGTGGAGAGACAGTCATAATCAGTCTAAAACAAAACAGTTTTTATATAATCATATCTGTTTTGGTTGATATTTTAATAATGAGTTTGGTATTGAACAGTGAAGTCTTTTGTTCCAAAATGAGATGCTCATCCTTTCAAAATCCTAGAAAATGATACTTAAAACAAATTGCTAATAATTTCAAAGTATAGCAGGCACTCAAATCTTTGATTAACACAATAATAATAAAATGCTTTAACAATGCTTTTGTTTGTTTGTTTCCTGAATGCTGTGATGGTTTATTTGTTTATGCTTTTTAATGAGAGCTCTTCAAATGACTCACAAAACACTTGTAATGATGAAGTACCCATGGTGTTGAACACAATAAAACTATGGGTAAAATGGCATTTCAACAAGCACAGGAAAAAAAGAGGCTGTTGCACATCACAAAAATTTAAATGGGTCCAAGCCCCCATAGATCTGCAATACATTTATCAAAGAATGTGATTGATATAGAGTCAGCGAATCATTAGGCCCACAACATCCTGACCTGCTGCTCATTTTGTTTCATACCTAATGAAAAAAGATCCTCGGGGTGCAATTGGGAGCAAAATCAATCATTTCCTGTCCTCACCTAATTGTTTCAGGTGTTGATGCTGGTAGATTCAACAAGCAGTCGAAGAAGTTAGATCTATTTAACAGCTGAGTACCAGTGCTCTCTTTGATGCAGACAAGCGTTTTTTTCATTTCATGGTAATATGTCATCATTATGTCATTTTCATGCTAATCTTCTGACAGGACCGTCAGGACGCTTCTGGCTGCCGTTAATAAACTAGTTTTCATAACACTAATCAACGTTTGACCTAAATGGGAAATGCAGTTGTGACATGATTTTGGCTGCAATTAGGCAGGCTTACTTGATAGTTGCCATGGCTCATTATATGCTTATATGATTGGCCTTTTAATTGGAAAATCAAATATCACCCACCCATTTTAATTTACCCCTTGGCATAAACATAATACAGTGTGTGCACTGTTGTGTTGGTTGTTACACTGCTTCCATTTGAAGTACTGTAAGTCATCTCTCCGACTATAGTGTACATTTACTTTCAGTGAACCAGAAGACATAATGGGCTGAATGAGTTTTTATTAACTGTTGTTCCTATTGCTATAAGAGGGTATGTGTAGCAGTGATGTCACAAAATGATTCAATAGCGGCAATAGTCGCTCTTTTGTTTGAGCCAGCCCAGCACGCATGTTTGTGATGTATTTAATTTATTTCACATTCAATGGCATTTCCTTGTTTCCTTATTTGTTGTCACTAAAATTTTCTGCCACTTCTGCCACTTATTATTCAGAGGCCTGGATGAATATTTGATTGTGACTGACTGGAGGGGGGTTGATTAAGTTGAGATAACCATATGACTGTGATGAAATAGTCCTTATCGCTGGTCTACATTAATGTTTGACACTTTTCTTATAGACTGAATGATATTATTGTGTATGAACATAATAGGGGATTGGCATTACTTTTATATGACGGCACTAGCTTCAGCAAAACCAGTATCACCTGAGCTCTGCTGCCTGTCTCATCTGAGCACAAGTTATGGGACCATTGACTGTCTTGAAGAGACTTTTACAGTAAATGATTATATTCAGATTAACTCAAAGATAATATATAACATATTTAGGCAACAGTATAGTCAATCAAATGATAGATGGCTACATATATTTTCACTCTACTGTCTGTCTACAAGTCAAACTTGCAACCTGGCTTCCAGTTGGGTGGAGTTTTCTATTTTTGATTCCACCAAAGGTCCAAACACCAGCAAACTTTAAGTGTTAAAAACCAGCCACACTGGTTGTTTAAGTGCTCAAAACATTGTGTGAAACTAATAGTGCTGCTCTGTCCAATCTCTTTTCAGAGAATGGAAAACAAAGGAACCATCATCAAATTCACTCCCTAAATGCTGTTACAGTGCGTTCCAGCCCAGTGATACTCTTTACCACTAAAGAGCTGGAATACATGACTGCAAATTTCTCTCACCTCACAGGGGCTCTATTTTCATGAGGGTGCATTGCGGATGGTGTGACTTTGCATGAAATGGCATATTCCTTGGGCACATGCAATTTTTTTTTTTTTTTTTTTTTTTTTTCTCACCTGCACCTGTTTGGGATTTGGTTGACTCACTGTGAATATAACTCCACCTAAGTGGAAGGAGCAGTGAAGTGGAGGATGTGTCAGGGTAACAATCAAGCAGCACAGTAAAATTTTGGCATAATGTGCACATAAACAGATCCTATTTGAAAGCTCACCAAAGCTTTTAGTGGATGATATGTTGGCCCGTTTGACTTTGATATAATTCCCTCAAGCAGGAAGACATAATATGCATTTTTCATCACACATGTGCCTGTAGTGTGACTGAATGTCATCCAACACAGAACAGTCAGTATGCACCATAACAGACACCATGGGGATTGTGGAGGTGGCCACATCATCTATAGCTGTCAGGGACTGGCTGGTGGATGCCACCCCTCTCGCAGCCAAACTATCCTTGCGGTTGGCCGCCAACTTCTGTTTGGCTCCTCGCCTAATATCATGGAACTGTCTCCTACACTGGGCAGCAGCAACCCATGTGAACCGAACGTGTTATTTCCTTCCAAGCTAATGTAACATCATGTGCCTCAGCAGCTTATTTAAGGTGCATTATATTTGCTCTTGATGATTCTGCACCTCCCACACAAGGGAATCGGCTTCCTCTTGTGAGACGCTTTGGATCTGTTCTCGACTGTTTTCTCCATCGTGAAATTGTCAGAGCCCTGTATGTCAGAGAGCTCTGTTTTTAATGGGGGGGAAAGAGGTGATTTGATTGGCCTTGATTCAATCCAGGCCAACCGCATCTACTGATAATGTATTTCTCATAATCTCACCCCATTTCCAACTTTGCCTTAGGTGCACCATGTGCTTCTGCTCACGAAATTACCAAAATTCAGTTGAGATGCCGTGTAGGCTCATTCTGGGTGCCTTTAACTGCACTTTGTTGTATGGACAGTTAAATCAATCAATATACACGGGACTGTCATAACAAGGCATTGTAGTTTTATTGCTTAATTCACCAAGGAGGAAACAAGAACCAGCTCTCAATGTAATCTTGCAAACCATCCTTACTGCACCAATTACGCATGGTGCATCAGGGAAAGTTACAGTTCATACTTTGAAACTTTGACAAGGGAAGAAGAAAACTCCCCAGGATGTTGTTTCTCTAGCCTGGTACTGAAATGTTCCCCTGCCTTCTAAAAAAAATTGGGGGAAACAATTCTGTGGGAAAGCACCACATAGTGTGCAAAGTATAGCTAGCTAACAGTACCAGAAAATATACATACATATATATATATGGGTAAAACTTATATGTATATTTAACATGTGATGCAATATCATGCAAACTGAGGTTGCAGCCAAAGCTTTGTCAAGTCTGACAGTGAAATCACTGGCTTCTTGTTTGGTTTGGAGGGGGATATTTAACCAGACTGACAAGCAGAACCAGAACCAGTATCTTAGCCCGTGGGCATTTAAGCACTACGCACAGGAACTTGGATAGATATGATACTGTAGTCGAAGCACATAAAGTTTGCGGGAAGCAACTCATCTTTTAGAAAGAGATTAGTGTCAATGGCTTTCCTCATCAAGGAAATGAGACCATGCAGCAGGAAATCTAAAATGTATGATGTCTGACTTGACTGTAGCTATTGATTGCAGCATGAGGAAGTGTTTGAATACGCTACACACACACACACATGCACACACACATGCACAGTGCAGCCTTTGCTGAATTGACAATGCATGAGGATATCCCAAAGGGGACAGAGGTGATTGTCATTCTGTTCACATGTCCCTGTATGAGAATCATTATTTTTCTGGCTAGATCTCTCAGACCTATTAATTTTTATATTATGCTCCGCGGTCTGCAGATACTTAACAACATTGGGGTTTATTGAATCAAATTAAGTTGCATGAGTGTCAAATGAAGTGGCGTGTTGACTGCTGATGCCTGTGAAGGAAACTCAGTGCTTCCTGCTATTGACTCCCTTCATTTAGATTCCTTAAATTGGATGTTACTGAAGTGGTTCACTGTCGGCAATTAAACTATTCTCAAGCGCCGCTGAGAATGCTGCCAAAGTATTGAATATTAGTGTTACAAAGAACTCAATTAGAGGAGCAGTTCCTCTTCAGTTTAGCATCTAGATCCAGCTCTGAAGTCTGGATAAATACATATAACCATCGATTGAATATAAAAAATTGCATGCACTTTATTCTGCAACTATATAGGACTTTTATATGAGACAAAAAAGTCTCCCATTGTAGAACCGATATGATTGAAATGCTGCTCAAAGTTTCACCGCGTACAGTCGCACAGAAACAGAAAAACACCGAAGCCGGGCAGACAGGCTCTGCTTTTAAAAAATAGATGAGTGCCTTATTGTTTGAGATATTGCCTGACATTTGACCCTCCGGTTGTCATCCACAACTCAGAGCATCAGCCCAGATCCTGGAGGCATCGCCCAAACCCGATGCGACCGGTCTGAGATGACCCTTCCATCATCTCCAACCTCTCTCTCTCCATAATACTCTGTCAGTGCCTCTCTCTCTCTTTTTCCATCTCCCTGTCACGCTGCATCCATTTATCTGTCACTCCCCTCACCTTTCTGTTGACCTTTGCCTTGATGCCTCCGTGCCTTAACCAACTTCATCCTCTGCCATTAGTCTTCTCTCTCTGTCTTCAGTCTTTCCAGTCTTCTACAGTTTGAACAGCTGAGGGGGACAGGGAGTTTACATCAGCAGAGAGAGCTGTTAGTTATCTTGTTTCCTCACACCTCCCACTAACCTTGACTCCTGGATGACCTTATAGGCTGTGGACATCCTGACAGAGCTGATGTGTTTTTCTTATAGCTACACTGCGAGCAGAAGTTTTGTTTATGACCTGAGGTATCTCACTTCCTCTTTCTCCTTCTCTCTCATTGTCTTGTTCTACTTACTCAGGAAGATTTTGACTGACGGCAGCGTGCAGGAGGCGGTCAAGTTCAGTGACAACGACAAAATTTTCACAATATGTCATCATGGCACAGTGAAAAAAGATTAAAACACTTTTAGATACTGTTTTGAACTATATTAGAAAAAAATTGTGCAGGTAGCTGCTGTATAGCGAACTGTAGAGGTCATATCAATTTTAATTTGTCAAAAAATATACATTGTTTTCAACATTGGTGTAAGCTGACAAATCATCTGTTTAGCATCAAAATGTTTGCTGCATCTTCAACCTTGTCTCAACTGCATATCTATCTATCTATCTATCTATCTATCTATCTATCTATCTATCTATCTATCTATCTATCTATCTATCTTTCTATCTATCTATCTAAATTTTAAATGCTTTAAAACTATTGGTTTGATTTGGTTGGTATCACCACTTTGACAAAACAGGCTGCGAAAGAGATTTGGGTTCCAGCATCTCATGCATCTCCTGAGAAAATGTAGTAGACTATAAGTATACATGAAACTGGCGACGTATACTAAGTACACTACGTTTACTCAAGGGAGGCGGCTTCAGAGTGCACACTGACAGGAGCTGGGGAAGCCAAATTATTAAAAACAGGCTAAATTGTGGCCTCGGTTCAAACAATGTCCGTGTGTGTGTGTGTGTGTGTGTGTGTGTGTGTGTGTGTGTGTTCATTCATGTTTTAGTTTGTAGGTCTCCATGTGCATGGCCGTGTGGGGGAATGCCTAGAATTTAAACTACAGCCAAATGCCCTGAATGCATTGTTATGCCTTCAATCTGCTCTCAGCATCCTCAATTATTCAGCATCTTTCTATCTGTCTATCAACAAGACTGGATACCTGCACTTTGAGCTGGACATCACAAAGACCAATAAGCTGTGTATAGGTTGGTGTGAAACAGGAAGATCTGCATGAGATTGGGATCCTGGGACTTCCAAATCCAGTTCTTGGAGTGAAAAATAGATCCAGGAGTCCATTCACTATTTATTCTTCCCTGACAGCTGGTGTATGCATTTCAATGCCTTTCCTCTACACCTTGGAGACAGCACCTGTCCTTTCTCTCCAGAAAGTGTTTTGATGCTGTATCCTTGGACCTGGCTGGAATACGGTATTTGTAGATGAAGTGTGATAGGTCATGTGGAATTAATTTGTGCAAAAATAATATGGATTTTGATCAAATGTGTGAAGGAAATTTATTTTCCCATCAAGTACTGAGTCTGGACACTCTCAAAACCTTGTCACAAAGATAAGTCACCACATAATAATAATGCGAGCTCATAAGGTAATGCTAGCAATGTCTGAATTCACTATTTACCTTGATTACATTGACTGAGTAACTATTAACACAATGCTCAGTTCATATTAGATGTTTTACATTCAATCAGTTATTAGAATTATTTCAGCTCATATAGCTAATGTTGGTATCAATAACAGCTAATACTGCCTTGTTTTTGTCCAAAGGAAGAGAAAACTTATAACTGGCTGTGGCTATTTGCCAAATAATGAAGCTAACCAGCTTAGACAGTTAAATGCTCAAGGTAACTATGTTAGCAATGCACATAGAAACCCAGAAATCAGCCAAAATGATAATTTGGTTTGGTGATTTGATGAGCTGATGACAGATTTTGGCAGTCTTGTCACAGTTTCACGAAGTTGTCCAGTAGAAAGAAAGCCAGCTCAGTGCCAATCTTGAGCCCCATCAGCTCTCTCCAGTGAGTGAAAGTCTAATGAGGTTCAATTTGGTTTTCCCTTGGGCTTTGCCATTCTCCCTTTTGCTCTTTTTGCATCCATGTTGAAAGACTTTCTTTTTTTTCTTTTTTTTTTTGCATTATTGAAGAGGGTTCAGCTGTTGGGAGTCGTGATTGTCCAGTAATTCCACCATCTGCTTTTCTGAGTAGCTTCAGTCTGTGCATTCAAAGTGACGGCTGCCCTCTTCCTTTTTTGGCTGTGGATCTCCTTTGTGGCATCGATCCTGCATAATTCACTGGAAATTGTACCTGAGGACACAAATAACACAATAAACAACACTTAATAGTGCAAATTTTCCTTTTGATGGCCTTATGTGTGTGTAGCCATTACACTACCAAAGAGTGAATATCGTATGCTTTAACTCCATACTAGCCTCATTTCATGAGAGCCTGTTGAGACACAAATTTCATTCTGCAAAGTGCAGATCATCTTTTGTTGGTCTTGGTCACAACAAGAGAGGATGGGTGAAGGAGATTTGACTGGGGATCCCATCAACCAGCTGCTTTATAGGATGACATAGAAAATCAGTAATCTATCAAAAAAGCAGTAGCTAATGATTCCCACTCATGATCAAGAGTGTAATTAGTTGAACATTTAATATAATCTGGAAATTTACAAATAATTAGCCCACTCAATATCTTTTTCCACATGAAAAGGCAGGCAGCTCAACAACTCCTTTTTGCAATTATCCAGAAACTTCACTTAGCAAAAGAGAGAGAGAAAGAGTCAGACAGATGGGGCAAAATTAATTTTCCTTGTGGAACGGGTCAACATGACTGAACTTTGTTTGGCAGACACCATTAGACTGAGCGAGATCAGGTGATATCTGTTATGGAGTTACTATTTTCTGTTTTGAACAAGTTCAACCAACAGAACAGAGCAGTAGTCACCAAGTCTCCTTCCTATGATCTCTATCCTCTTCATCTGTGTCTAATGTTGCACATATATTTTGTTGACGTGTATGTGTGTGTGTGTGTGTGTGTGTGTGTGTGTGTGTGTGTGTGCGCTTGCTTGCTCCAGTTCTACAGATGTTTCCAGGCCCTGCTGCGTTGTGAGGTTCCCCGGCGAGGCTCCAGCTTAAAGAGCTCCTCCAAGGTCGCCACCAAGGCCGTCCGGGGCGGGACATGTCCCGGTCCTCGTCGAACCAACGACAACAACTTACCCTATCTGGTCGCTTCCCTGGGCCAACCAGCCACCACAGTCCACCCACTGGGCACCCCCGTTGAACCCACCATCGGTGCTACCGAAGGCCCCTCCTCTGACATCGACCAACCTGTGGTGGAGACACCACCACAGGTTATAGTGGCCCAGTATAACGGCTGATGATTAGCTAAACTGGAAGAATCAGAAAGCCCTCAACCAAGAAGTCAATTAATAATAATGAGAGATGTGGTGTTATTGAGTCTTAGAAAGCAGCAGCCTGAGAGTCCGCATGGATTTTGCGCTGCTGTTGCTTCCGCTCTGCCTGAGCTAGTGGAAAAGTGATGGACGGTTAACAAGGAGACATCTTGGACTGTGTGCAGACTATATGAGCTAAACTCAGAGGTGGTAAACCTGCAGAAGCTTGTAGCGTGTGGCTTTGTCTCTCTGGAGAGAAAGATTTAAAATCTATCTGGCTAAGCATGAGCTTATGCAGGACATCCTCCTCATATTTTTGCAGGAAAAAAAATGCAAGGTAATAAAAAGCTTAGGGGGAAAAATATTTTGTGCAGTTTTCTTTGGTAAGGTCTTCACTCTATGAAAAATAATGACGCAAATTGTAGGAAAAGAGATTCGCCATATATTTTTGTATTGTTTAGTTACCAACTGAAGCTACAAAAGTAGATAAACCCAAGTTGTTTTCCCCCCAAGTATTTTAATGGGTTTCCTAAAGCTGCCAAGACAAAGATAAAAAAAAACTTAGCACATAATGAGAATGTATTGGTAATGATTGTAAAAAGTATCAATCTTTCTCGCCTTTATTCCATATGAAGTTTTTTTTTTCTTTATTGCATCATGACACTTTTATTGATATGTAGCATTGCTAGCGTGTACAGTTGTGTTTACATCCATTTTATGTAAATATGCAAGAAGAAGCAGCTGCTTTAAATATGATCCAGGAATGGTGACATTGAGGCTACAGAAGTAAGTGCATGTCCCAGAACTGTATGTATTTGGTTACTTCAACAGTTTGCATGTGCACGCTATCCAATACGGTATATTTCAGCCAGAATACTCTTGTCACACGATAAATCATTTATTGCAACAAATGATAATGCAGTTGTATTTGGCAATGTGGCTTCGCTCCCAAGACGCTCAAAGAACAAATCTGTGCAGGCATGACGCAGATTTGGCTCAGAGCATGCAAACCCTGAGAGTCTGAGCCTGAGAGTTACACATCACTTCGTGCAACAACAATAGACAGCGACAAACAGCATTCATACTATGTTGACAAGTGGCCAACATAGTATGAATGCTGAGTGCTAATGCAGGAGGAGGCAGAGGAGATGGAGGGAGCTGAAGCACTGTGGTAGCAGGCAGCAATAAGATGTAGCAGTATCAGCGAGTGCAAGATGAGTGAGTGCAAGATGTGTTTTCTATAAACCGCCTAGGTGTCAGAGTTAGGTCAAACTTGTATGTGATTGGTGGATATTTATTGCACCTGACATATGACCATGTCCAGGGTGAACTACCACAAAGCTCCAGAAATGGGGCTGGGGAACGACAGCAGTTAAAGATTGTTGATTGATTACACCAAAAGTAATTACACTGAATTTATCAATAGTCACCATTGAATGCAACAGCATTAGCACATAGAATACATTGGTTAAGATAAAGTATAGACATTGTCAGTGGTATGCATAAACCATCCTTGGGAACGGACAAAAAAGAAAGGAGCACTTACATAAAAATTCATGCACAGCTAGAAGGACTTTATAATACTTTTTTTTTTCTTTTTTTTTTAAATTGGCTTCTTTTATGGCTCCTATTCAGAGGTGTATATCCATACCTCAATTACAGCTGGCAGATCTGAGGCTTTGGTCGAACCCAAAATTCAGGGTGCCCGACGTGTCGAGAAATAATAGGATTACTTACTTTCCCGAATGTAACAAGGTCATCTGCAGAAACTGAAACTATTAGCTCAGTGTCTTGCTTACAGGCATGCAGGCAGGAGTATGCATGCATGGATGCCAAAATATCATCATGCCAAAATACTGAAATTATTTGCCTCTCCAATTATCAGTCTATGTCTGCATTCAACTGCCAATGTGAAGAAAGATGAAAACAGGCCTACAGACACACCACAAAAGGCTTCTAAATTAAAGCAAATTACCTGAGACAACAAACATCTGATAGATGCGATGATTTTATTGTAAATATTGTTTCTTATGTGTTGTCTGCATCTTGTTGGGTTTTGACAGCTGATTTGCTATGCTTTGTTCTTGTTGCACAGATAATTGTAGACTTTCTAAAAAGCATTGCACTGATAATTACAGAGTTTATAAAAGCGCCGCATTGATGTTTTTTTGTCAGTAAATGTCTGAGCTTTAACTGGTGTGTGTACTTGAGCTACTGCATAGGATTACAGTGTGTGTGCACTTTGTGTTTTACTTAAGACATAACTGTTTTTAAGGTCTTGTATACATCAGTGTACATAATGTGATGCCAAAGCTGAGGAGATTTTAGTATTTTTTGAGGGGTGTTGTTCAATAAATGTTTTTCTTCTAAAGAACTCTGCAACGTATTGTTGTGCTCTGTGTGTCCCTCTCCTGTTCCTGTAGTCCTTCCCAATCTTTTCTTTCCACACCACCTGCCCTGCATTATGTCTCATCAGTCCTCCCCTTGTGTCA
>OMKZ01003071.1:5640-27653 GCA_900302535.1 Neoniphon sammara | reverse complement strand
CTCCCCAGAGAGAGAGAGAGAGAGAGGGGAGGGGGGGGAGGGAGAGAGAGAGAGAAAGTTGGAGAGAAAGGTGGGCGGGCAGGACAGAAGAGGAGGAGGGAGGAAAGAAGAGGAGATAGTAAGAGACAGAGAAGACAGAGGGGGCAGAGAGAGAGAGAGAGAGAAAGAAATAGAGAGGTAGAACTTGATCGATGAATGGAAGAAGAGAAAGAGAGAGAGAGAGGGAGAGTGGGAGGGAGGTAAAGTCGGGGGGAACCAGCATAGTGGATTAGAGCGCACAGATTAAGCTCCTGTGTGGAATACACGTTGTGGTAAAAGAATTAGAGAACTGAAAGGAAGACTTAGAAGGTGGATAGATGAATGCAGTCTGCCCCACAGGAGAGAGAGAGAGGGTGAAAAAGAGGGAGAGAGAACGGGAGAGAGGGGTTTTGAACCAGCCAGTGAGACAGAGGAAAGGTCAGAGAACACATTGAAATTCATGAGAAGACTGGAAAGTTCCAATGAGGCTTCCCTTCTCTAGCTTAGTGGGGGAAAACCCGGATGAGTAAATTTCCACAGAGCACTCCTCAATAAGTGCTATGCGCCATCTAGTGGTGAGTAGGAGACATCACAGCAGATCAAAGTGGAGAAGTGGTTGGTCATGGCAACGTGCCTGCTGGCTTGCACTTCTCTCATCTGTATAGGGTCAAATACTGAGACCCTTTCCCCCCACAGTGGACCCTGTCCCACTTGAAATGGACACCAACTCAATTACGAAAGCTTGCTGAAATTTAGAACAGCCATCTCTTAAGACAGAAATCTCCCACTTGAGGATTCATTTGCTCACACCAATTTGCACATTAATTAATGAATCTCTCTTCTTATTTGTGGCTGTATCCCTTGATATTTTCAGCCTAGCTCCATCAGGCCGGTCTCCCTACAGTGATGTGTCCTCGCTGCGCGCACCGCTCCACAACGGCCCTCCCCAGGACTGCCGAGCAATGTATAATCCCATGACCCCCAGTATGACCCCTGGACCCGGGCCGGGACAGGGCATTGGCCCCTGCTTGGATCAGTACATGAGGCCCCCTCAGGCCCCGCCGCCGCACAGTATGATGGGCCACCGGGGCATGCCGTCCACAGAGGGTGAGTCAGTGCATCTCTTACATCTCTGAAATCTCACAGCTGGAGAAAGAGACAGAAACTCTCCAGATTTCTCCATTAGAAACGATCAGCAGCAACAACAATGGAGGGCTGGTTGCAGTGTAAATGTCACTGTGCAGGATGGAGTTATAGAAAATGAATAAATACAGTCAGCCAATCTATTTACCAAACTATTTTAGGCAAAAAGGGCTCAATTAAACAAGACTTGCATGTCTCCTAATATGAATTAAACAAATACCACCAACCCTGGTTGTGTGGAGATAAGTATCTGAAGTCTGGAGTTAATTGCACTACTTTGAGGCTATTTATCAGTGTTCGAGTATGACATGTGAAGAATTTAATAGTAACACAAGCAAAATATCTTTTCATATCAAGAAAAGTGATTTCAAAATGAAAATCACTTGTGCGGGGATCTGAGGCTTAATGAAAGTCAACGTTTGAGAATGAAAAAGTTTGAAAACCCCTGTTTCTGTCTGTCCCTGGTGTTTAACAGGCGGCAATGGCACCCCCTACTGTAACCAGAACAACATGATGCCCTCTCATCATAGCTTCTGCCAGGGCCAGCCTGGCTCTGACCAGATCAGCTCAGGAGATGGTAAGGAAACACTCACAGCCTGGTGTGAAAGTGATGTGCATTGTTTTAGGTGTCCTTTAAACAGCAGTCTAGTCAGTGAGTCAGAAAGAAAAAAAGACAGTATGTTTCTCTCAAATGTCACTGTCAGTCTAACTATCAGTTTCATCCTTGGTGCTCTCCTCTCTCTTCAGGCTCGAGGTTCTCCACCCCTCGTTCCATGCTGAAGCTGAGTAAAAAGAGAGCTCTGTCCATCTCTCCTCTGTCTGATGCCAGTGTAGACCTGCAGACGGTCATCCGTACCTCACCCAACTCCCTGGTGGCCTTCGTCAACTCTCGGTGCAACCCTAACGGGGCCAGCTCTTATGGCCATCTGTCCGTAGGCGCCATGAGGTCTGATATAAATACTTTCCTCATACTAGCTTTGGCTCAAATAAAGCTCAAAAACTGCAGATACAAGTCAAGTCAGTAGCAATATTAATATTTACTGTCTTATGAATCTAGTAAAAATATTTGATTCAAAGTAATGTGGCTGATATTTCAGATAAGTAATTAGGACGGATTCCTTCTTGTGACATTAGCCTTAAAGCTACAATACGCAACATTTTGCCTTGAGGCAACATACTGTTTGTCCTCTTCCAAACTTGGTCAAGTTCCCATCCCACCTGTCACTCATCTTGATGAGCTGTCACCCAGCCTTACTACCACAGGCGCTAAAAAGGCAAAACAGTACCTATGTTTTTGTAAAGGTCTTGTCCCAACTTAATCACCACAGCTGAAATCACTCCTTGTCAAGACGTATAGACCCCAAAACAGACTGAATATCACTGAAAAGCCAATTTCAGGCAAATGTCCCTGTTCACCTCCTGGTTGTTAATTTATCAAGAAACTGGACATTGATTGTGATAAATTTGACAGGTATTGAAAAATTCATCAGGTCCAACAGCCTCTCTTCTCCTGGGGTTGTAACACTGTTGTTTTCCCTTCTACTCTGCAGTCCGTCCCTGGGTTATTCCAGCTCTATGAACTACCAGTCGAGGCCGCAGGGCTCCCTGTATGGAGGAGGCGGGGGACACACACCAGGACCCTGCCAAGCCTCGCGCCTGCCGCCCCACAATCCCCGGCTCAACGCTGCCCCCAAGCACGGACACGTAAGAGCGATGCCTCACACATTTCACAAAACAGCCAGGGTAGTTTGAGTGACAGGTCACCTGCTGCTGCTGACAGGAAATTTAGAGGAGAGATAGAGAGAATGGGCATCTGTGTTAATGTGTGAGAGAGAGAGAGACAGAACTAAAAAGAGTTGTTGAGTACAATGATCATAAAGTGACGTGTGTATTGTTGCTGTTGTTGCTGTAGCTGAAGACAGAGCCAGGGCTCGGAGTGATGGATGTTATCAATGTCAAGAGCCTGGAGGAGAGGTCAGAGGGAGACGTGGCCAGTCCGTCCTCCACCGGCACGCAGGTACAGTAAGAATCGTATCTCACAGCAGGCAAGCAGTTTTCACCCTCACAAACCGAAACACCCTCAAAAAGTGGAACAGGTTTAAATTTAAATGTTGCCCCTGTGTGGAACTCAAGAGGTGGAGAAAAGGAAGTCACAGTACCTGAAAGAAGTGTGAGGTGAGGCTGAGAGATTAAGGATTTCCTGTAGAGGATGAAAAAAGTGTGTGTCTCAAGTCAGAAAGAGAATGTGGAAGTCAAAATAGCCACCAATGCAATTCAGTTAGTTTTGGAACAACCTTACCAGTATTTAAGACTTAGGTCATCAATTGCTAATATTTTGTGTTAATATTAAATGTCTTTAAATTTATATACTTTCATACCAAAGAATTACCGTTAATCAGCGTTTCCCCTGGAATTTTGCACTTGAAAAAGTGGAAAAATATCTCTATATCTCAGTCTAATCATAATTTTGACCATACATTGCAAATAATGATTCTGATTGTGATCTTTTTAAACTTTCAGATACACAGATTCATATTTCACATTACATGCTTCTCTTAAATTCAGCCTAATTTGATTTTCTGGTTGTTAAAGCTGTGTTCCTCTGATCCTCCACCACCAGGACCCTCTGCTTGGTCTGCTGGATGGCAGAGATGACCTGGACAAGGAGGACGGGAAGCCTGAACCAGAGGCTGTCTATGAAACCAACTGCCACTGGGAGAGCTGCAACAAGGAGTTCGACACACAAGACCAGCTGGTTCATGTAAGAGGACAGAGAGATATTAAATATTAGACAGACAGAGGCATAAAAGGTTTGAGCATGCCAAGCTCACATTTTCTGATTCTGTTTCATCCTACCTTTGTGATGCATTTGAACAACCAAAGAAGTTACAGTGTTTCCCACTGATAATGAATGGATCTGCCTATCTGCCTGTCTGGTCCACAGCACATCAACAATGAACACATCCATGGAGAAAAGAAGGAGTTTGTGTGCCACTGGCAGGACTGCTCTCGGGAACAAAGGCCTTTCAAAGCCCAGTATATGCTGGTGGTTCATATGCGCAGGCACACAGGAGAGAAGCCACACAAGTGCACTGTGAGTGCTTCTTAGTCACTCTCTCTCTCTATGTGTGTACCGTAGACATCATATTTGTCTATGTGCTTCTTTTTTTTCTGTTCTCTGTCTTTCTCTCTCTCTTTCATCTCCATATTTATGCTGGCAAGTAGTAAAGTGCTGAAAGCATGACAGCCACCATTTCCATTGTCAAATATATCATCCTGTGTCTCCACAGCATGCCATGAAATGTTTTAAGTCAATTATGAATTAGTCAAGAGCTCCAACTGTGAAGTGATTTGTATTTCGTCTCTATACAAGAGGAAGAGTGATGTTTTTTAATTTACACCCATGTTACACACTGTATTCCGTGATGCACTCAGTTTTCTTGAGAGGTTCACCTTAACTTGCTGCCTTAAAAATACTGAAGGAGGTAATAAAGGAGCTTCACTACCATTTGCCAGGTCAAGGTGACCTCTACAAGAGGCCTGGCCTCAATACTGATAATATCATACCCTGGTAATTTATTTCAGCAGTGCTTGAGACCATTTTTTTTTCTTTTTCTTTTTTTTTCCTTTTCCTTTGAAGAATGTAATAAAGCCTGTATTTTAGCTTCGATATGTAACTAGAATAAATCTGATGAGGTTCCTGAGATTATGTAACTTAATCACATCATTAATGCAAAGAAAGAGAAAATTTCAATTTACATATAGGCCTATGACAGCACTGAATGTGCAACAGATGAAACATAGTAGGACTGTAAAATTCTGTAAGAACTGATCAGATGTTTCTGTTTTTACAAAGTAAACTCTGAAGCAAGTATTCTAAATTCTGAATGAATCATTTAGTTTGAAGGCCATCGAAAGGTTTACTCTGTTTTTCAACTTGGCTGTAGATGTTTAAACCAGTATGTATGTGTATGTTTTAGTTTGAAGGCTGTAACAAAGCCTACTCTCGCCTGGAGAATCTGAAGACCCACTTGCGTTCCCATACTGGAGAGAAACCATATGTGTGTGAACATGAAGGCTGCAACAAGGCCTTCTCCAATGCTTCAGACCGCGCCAAACACCAGAACCGCACTCACTCCAATGAGGTACAGCATGACAGTGAAAGTTATATGGTAGACTAGTCTAAATGTTAACTGTAGTAGGATGATTGAATAGTCTTGGCTTTACACAGTAGTAGCAATGTTTCTTTTTATTTTTTTTTCTTTCTTCAATTAACACCCCATAGATTAATGCATAAAAGATCAGTAGCTAAATTAAATCTGGGAATAGAGGAGACATATTTTACACATCATCAGAGTTTAGCAAAAATTGTTCCTGTTCATATTGTCACATTTTACTAAGAAACTGAGGAAAAAATGTCACTATATGTAACATTTTATGCAAACTATCTTGCATGAAATTGCAGCACAAACTTCAATAGCTCTGAAAATAAATACTTTCTAGATGTGGGAGATGTGGTTCAGTTATAGTAATATAAACTCTGATTTAGACCGTCTCCATCAACAAGATACTGAATCCCTGCCCTTTTACAGAAACCCTACGTGTGTAAGATCCCAGGCTGCACTAAACGGTACACAGACCCCAGCTCCCTGCGTAAACATGTCAAGACGGTCCACGGCCCTGAAGCCCACATCACCAAGAAGCATCGTGGGGACACCGGCCCTCGGCCACCTGGCTCAGCTATGACCCCTGGTGGCCAGAACTCTGAACTGCTGCTGGAAAAAGAGGAAACACGGAGGGAGGACTGTAAACTACTGGCTCCTGAGACTGCTCTGGTTAGTGATGAAAGATTCACGAAAATTTACATTTGAAAGGTTCTGCTCAATGCCTACAATGTCTGTTTCACTTAAGATGTGAATAAAGTAAGACTGCAATGCAATGTCAAATTTTATGTTAACTGTCCCGCAAAGAGCAGGAAAGCAGACATAAAACATGCTGTGGTTGCCTATATGACTCATTCATGTCAGTTCAGTTAGCATGAGTATGGTGATATTTTGCAGCTGTTCTTGTAGTATTACCAAAGAGCCAAACCTTTCATTCCAGTTTCACTTGATTCACCCTACAATTCTGTCACACCAAAAAACAGTCTAATTATACATAAATACAATTGTTCTTTTAAACCTTTCAAGCATATAAATGCGATAATCATACCCAATATGCTAGCCAAAAGACCTTATGTATAGTATTTGTTGAGGATGTAGGCTGTTTGTAATTTTTTTGATTCCCTATGACATCATGTGTCCTTTGACAATCTATGTTCTGTTTTCCTGTTCTCTGCCTTTTCCTCTCTCTCTCGTTCCCTCTCTCTCTCCCTTTTCCTCTCCCCTCTTCTCAGAAATCTCAGCCAAGCCCCGGTGGTCAGTCCTCCTGCAGTAGTGAGCGTTCTCCGCTCGGCAGTGCCAACAACAATGACAGTGGGGTGGAGATGAACCTGAATGCAGCAGGCAGTCTGGAGGATCTTACAGCACTAGAGGATGGAGTAGTGAGTGGAGGTGGAGGAGGTGGGGAGGGAGGGAGTATAGGAGGAACGATGGGCATGTCAGCACAGGCTCTGAAGAGGCTTGAGAACCTGAAGATTGACAAGCTGAAGCAAATCCGCAGGCCCACCCCTCCTGGCCGCTGTGCCAGTAACAAGCTACCTGCACTTCCTGGTAGGTCCTTGGTGTTGTAGCAACAGCTCTTATAATCATTAAATTGCACTTGTGCAAATAGTCTTGGTTTATATTGGTTCATGCAAAAATTATTTTTGCTGCACAGAATAGATGTGTTCAGACTTGTCTTAAGTATGAATTTCACCATTAAAATAAATTATCTTTATGAATTACTTGCTAGACTATTTCCAAACTGTTTCCTTTTTGATATTCATTTTATCTGCCTCTAGGTTCAGGGGAGATAACAGGGATGTGTGCACCTTCTCCGCTCCTCTCTAATCGACGTGTTATGGAGCTGTCCAATCATGAAGTAGGAGGCGGCAATTCTATGGCCTGCTCCACCAATGACAGGAGAGGAAGCGGGACAAGCAGCTTAAGCTCCGCCTATACAGTGAGCCGTCGGTCATCAATGGTGTCTCCTTACTTGTCCAGTCGACGGTCTAGTGAGGTTTCCCAGATGGGAGGAACAGGGGGTGGGTGTCACCTCCTAGGCCCAGACCAAGGTGGGGGAGACCCCCTCTCTCCTGAGACCAATCGCAGAGGAGCTCCCTGTCCTGGAGGAGGAGGGTTGCCAGGCCTTCCTAGTTTGACCCCCGCCCAGCAATACAGCCTAAAGGCCAAATATGCCGCAGCAACTGGCGGCCCGCCCCCTACTCCATTACCCAACATGGAGCAGCCTGGCACCCCAGGTAGAAGAGGAGGATTTTTGAGCGAGTACCAGGGGCAGCCTCTGCCTCCCTTTCTTCAGCAAAGTGGCCTACGAAGGCACAGTGCCAACACAGAGTATGGCACTGGTGTTATCTATCCTCACCAGGCTCCAGGTAACAACAGCAGGCGAGCCAGTGACCCAGTTCGATCAGCAGGAGATCCACAAGCCCTACCTAAGGTTCAACGATTCAGTAGCCTTAATAATGTAGCCATGATGGGCCGTAGGAATGCACTGCAGCACTGTGGCTCTGATGCTAATATTGCCCGCCATATGTACTCCCCTCGGCCTCCTAGTATCACAGAGAACGTTATGATGGAGGCTATGGCTATGGAGCCGCACCATGGCTCTGCAGATGCCAGAGACCATTCCATGATGATGCCCCCTGGAGAGAGAGGTTTTATGGGATACCAGCAGCAGCACCACCATCCCCTGGGTGGTGGAGCTGGTGGAGGACCTCCATCCAATCAACTGTCCCCAAGTCATGACACTCTGGGCTGTCCAGACCAAGGCTACATTCAGGGGCACTACCAGAATCAACGAGGGGATGTCAGCTCCAGAGGTGGTGGAAGTCAGATGGGCCAGGCAGGGCCTGTTCACCCAGAGGGCATGTCTAATACACTTCTCCAACAAGCTGAGTACAGCATGAGCACCTGCCAGCTGAGTCCCTCAGGTCCACATTACCCCAGTCTAGGCCAAGGTGGTGAGTCTGGAGTGGGGACTGGTCCCTGGGATGAGACCCAGAGCCAGGTCCAAACTTCCAGTCATGCTCTCCAGAACCAGGGAGGGGTGCAGTACTCGGACCCCACCATGCAACCCCAACAGGCCCACTTTAACAATCAGACAAGCCTCTATAACAGTCCTGATGGAACCCACAAACTCACCATCAAACCTGAACAGCAATTCCATCCGGGGATGGGAGGTAGACATGCCTGTCAAAGTGCTAAGCTCCAGCATCAACAACAGCGGTCACTCCCGCAGCAGACTCAGGGTTACCCACAACAGACCAGCCAGGTTATGATGAGGAACTCCAACAATCCCAGCTGTGACTTTCATGCCCCAATGGATCCCCAAGGGCAGAACCAGAACTCTTTCCCCAGTGGAGGAGGCCTGAGCCTGGGCTGTGCTGGCTCTGCACTCTCTGAAGGCCGGAGGTCTCAGACTCCTATGATGCAGGTGAAGGAGATGATGGTGAGGAACTACGTGCAGTCCCAACAGGCACTGATGTGGGAGCAGCAACAAGAGCAGCAACAGCAGCAGAGTGGAGTCAAGCCTCCTCCACTTTCTGACAACATGGACATGAGTGGCCAGACAGCAATGATGCAACACAGTCCACAGCACCAAAACCAGAACCTTTACTCCAACCAGCCCTATCCTTCCTACCCCAATCAGAACCTGGTAATGAGCCCTCAGGCCCACAGCCGAGGGCCCAGCTCTGTACCACCTAAAGACCAGCAACTGACAGGCCTCCAGGGCTCATGCTATGGACAGGAGATGGTGGTCCCCAGGCCCCCTCAGGGACGTAAACCTCTCAGCCGCCAGAACAGCTTATCACAGCAGTCAGGAGGGAGCTACCTGGGCAGCCCACCACACCTCAGCCCTGTCCACTCCACCTCCAGCCCCAGACGAGGGGTTCGATTACCCCCAGTCCAGCATCCACAGCACCCGCAAAACGAGATGTTCTCCCCTTCTAATAACAACAACATGTACTACTCGGGTCAGATCCACATGGATATGGAGAAACACATGGACCCCCAGAGTGGCCCATGTCTGAACCAGCAGCATAGTATGGGCTCCAACCTGGACCCAACAGGTGGCACCAAATCTGCCTCCCTGGCCCACTACCCTGAGTCTGGGCCTATCTCCAATGCTCTGGAGAACCTGGACCTGGACAACGCTCACATAGACTTCACCTCCATCATCGATGATGCTGAAACTTCATCCTTCAGCCCGGTCAACAATCCCCTTCAAGGGCAGCCTGGGTCTTCCTCCCAGACCTCATCACGCCTCACCACCCCCCAGACATCTGTTACTCTAGCCCCAGGCTCTGGGCTGTCCAACATGGCTGTAGGTGACATGACATCCATGCTTACCTCACTGGCTGGGGAGAATAAATACTTAAACACACTGTCTTAGAAGAAGCCTCTATTTTTACAACACTAATACTCAAAGAGAGGCCTTTGTCAGTTCTGAATGTTTTAATTGAAATCACAACTGAAAATAATAGTGGCCCACTAACCAGATTTGCACTAAGTAGTGCAAATTTGTCCTCACCAGCCATATTTTGAGTGATATGGAAACGACAGCCAAACCAGACCCACTGTGCTGGTGCTCAAAATCCTTAGGTTCTATTGCTTATTGGTGATCGTTCCATGTACATCACATTGTCTGTGTCAGATAGAGTGGACGAATGAACTTCTGGAACGAAGGAGAGTATGTATGGATCATTAGTCTAGGCTTCTTTTATACACTCCAATGAGCCTTCTTAAGCCCTGCACCTTGATGCTGGTTTCTTAAAGCAAGAGTCAGGATCCAAATCAATGTTATAATGAGTCTGGGTTGCAGGTTGAGACTAAGTTACTCATTTGGCCCCAGGCTCAAAAAATGTAAGAATCCCTGCCCAAACCTTAAAACCAAAGGTGACTGATCAACCTCCCATGCTGTACTGTTTCCTCAATGCCTTGGTACTTGGTATTTTTCTGTGCCTACTGGAAGACACAGAACTGTTTGCCTGATATGAATTTGATACTGAACATTTTCCAAACAGGCATTCCAGTCATGTAGGGCTGTGGCAACAGTGGTGTAGAGAAGGATACATGTAAATAAGTTTTATATACATTTATATATGCTGTGTATATGACAATGTGGACAGTGAGGAATTTTTCTACTGTCTCAGACTGCTTGGATTCTGAAGGCCAATGTTCAGATGGGAGTTAAAGAAAAAGTTGTTGGAAGAGCTGAGTGAAGACTTAAAAAATGGGGGCTTTTGGTGACTGACAAATGACAATGTCTCAGTGCTAATTAATATTAACCTATATTGCTAAGGATTTCTTCTTGTCAGGGAACAGCACACTCTATACTAGTGGCATATCAGTATTCCCACATAGCAGGCATACACACATTGACACAGATACACACAGAAATGCACACACAAACACTCAGGCCTCTGAATATTTGGTGTTTGATTCATGATTTAGTGGCCTTTTCAGACAGTTTGCACTCTGCATGTTTACTGTAAGTGTTCCGAAAGCAGCTGTGTAATTATTTTTCAGTGGTGTGATTTATTAAAACAAATGTAGAAAGTGCCTTGCTCTGTCTAAGCTATATGCATGGGGCATAATGCGAAAAACTCAAACTTCACGTGTGCAACAATCCCCTCCATTCTATCTCAAGTCAGTAGTAACACCTTTACTCAGTGTTAACCTGACTTACGACTTAGATGACTCAGCTGGCGATGATGGCCATATTATTATAAGACCTGAGTCAGCTGTTGTGCATCTGATAACAGACAAATAATAGTATCCTGTATTTCAGGAACTGAGGTACATTCATAGTACAGCGCTGCTGCACTTTTGCTCCAGTCCCAAAAAGGAATTATTTAGAAAATACTGCATCACTTAATCATGATAGATCAAAGGAGGGGATTTTTTTATCATTAGCTACCACTGTAGTAAAATCTGTATTCTGTGGGTACACTGAGGTACTATTGTGTGACTGTTGAGCTGCATCACTTAGAAGTATGCTGTAGCTATTGGTAGTGAAACCAGTTTTACACTGTGGCATTGCACTGACTACAGCACTGTGTGGGAAGGTCTCTGTCTCTTAGACTATTCATATGAACCTCATTTTAGTGATGAAAAAAGGTTGCCATAGTATTTTTTAATAGTCATTCAAGAACACATCTGAGCACAGCTAGATCCCATGAGGCCACATGAAAGTATTGTTGTTGAAGCTATTTTTATGTGACCATTCAGAATAAGATAGTCGTGTAGCTGCTAAGTGTTACTAAGCATTACTAAGCATTAATAAGAATTAATATTTCTGGGTCTTGATTTTGGAAAAAGTGTATGACCTACCAAAGACAATTTAAAGATAAAAGACAAAATGATGCACAAATAGCCTATATTAACACAACACTAACACCAGCAATAAGGGCATGAACATTGATTGATAGTGCTGTTCTTTAGAATGTATGAGATGTTTTGTATAAATTTATCTTTTTTATATTAATGAACTCCATGGATGTTGCCTTCTCTCTGTGTGTTTTTGATAACTGTCATCCTTCAATCAGACTTTTTTGCTGGCAAAAGAATATCACCTTTAGCAACAAAAAGCTATAATAGTAGTGTTAACTATAATAGACGAAAGCCAAGTGTTATATTTTGTGTACAATTTTCTACATTTTTATACAAATGTACTATATTTTACCAGTTTATGAATAAACATGTTCAGATTTGGATGGATGCAGAATGGTTGTAAAACTTTTATTTTCATCTCCCGTGCCTTTTAAATGATGTGGCTTTATGCTTTATGACAGCACTTGATGTGTGGCAAGCCATAATGCTACTTGGCTAGCTGTAATGAGCCATATTTGGCCATTTGAAACTTCCAGGGGGTATAAGAGATACTTTTGTGGTAATGCTGCCATGCTGGGGTGGAAGAGTTGAAGATCCCCTCAAGACAGGACTCAGGACAGGGGAGCACATCTGTTTTGTGCCTTGCGGATTTAATGCAATGTCTCCATCCCTCCAGTAGAGTGCAGCACAGCCTGAGAACAAGCAACAAGATTTCATATACGTTCACTACACTTTGAGGACCACAATTTAACTTGTACACTGCATACTCTACGTAGCCTATCTCTAGCTGGTCCAGCCATAAACTTACCTCCCTCATTATGGTCCAGTACTGTTTAACCCCAAAATTAGTGAAAGCAGTCTGACTAATTGCCCAAACATAGGGCATTCATTGTGCATCCTTAATTAGCCTTTCCTTTCCGTTTTCCTACAGACTAATTATAAAACCCCTCAATGTGAGTATGCTTTAGCCCGCGTTCCCTCTCAGCCTGACACGGCAGCCCATTAAGAGCCACAGTGAGTTGCTATAAAAGTGGATGAGCGTAAGTGTGGCCGCTCTCGGTGACATCAGTGCCTGGATGGACTCTCTGTGGTCAGTGGGGACTGGCATCTTGGGCTTGTATACACTCAAAGAAAAAGTGCTTAACAATTCTGGCTTTTTCAATATTATTAACATGGCATTTCTGTTTTATTAGACATAAAACAATGGAGAAAGTGGTGATATGTTATTGTCTAAAGCCAGGTTCACACCCATGTAGTTGGAAGTACGTGGCATGTGCTGTAGCCTACTGAACCGCCAGGGTTTCCAACAAATATATTAATGCGACTAATAAGAAATAAGCCAATCATTATTTGAAACAACAAACACAATACTCATAATAATCATTTGCACAGCCATGTTTAAACATTTAGCAGACACTCATCTTGAAGTGCTAAGAAGAACTTCAGAACAAGTCAACATTCATGAATCACAATGATTTAAAAGAAGTGACTATCACTTAATATGCTGTGTTGGGTGTGTTTAAAAAGCTGTCATAAGTTGTTGATGTGATTTTTTTTCTCTCCAATGGTAAGTAGCATGACTTTTTACAGTGTTGGCTCCTCCTGCTCCAGGGGCCCCAGTAGGCTCAAACTATATTGGCATTGTGGTGTTGTGGCATGGCACAGCAGAGACAGACAGCCACTACAGCCTGGCAGTGATGCTTAAGTTGACTCATTCGCTCCAGGGGGAAGTTCTCCTGAGGGACTACTGATTTGCGATCTGGCATATCCAGATTCGTGATTTGAAACAATAGTTACATTTCCACAACAGGACCAAGTTGGGGGAGGGGACATATGATAGGGCACAAAGCAGGAAGCATCAACCCTGTTAGTATTAAATATTAAACTGAGCTCCTTGATAACTAAGCACTTTTGAGAAACTTTGTGTGAAGGCAACAAACCTGAGTACTCTGTACTTAATTAAATGTAATGAAATCACTGACAGGGTGTACTGGGGCAAGTGTCTCAACTCAAAGTATTTGCAAGACAAGATCAAAGACCATGTTCATTCTTGGTTTTAACATGGCCGATCATAAGTGGAGACACATTTGAGATCCATGATGATCCCAGGTGTAAATGGTGATCTAGTTTTTCCTTTTTAAGTGTTTTTCTTGTTTTACAGACAATGATGATTGTTGTATTAACATACTTTTAACTTAGTCTGGTACAGGATTTGCTTTATGATTTTTTAAGGTGAGTCATCTTATCCTGATTTGTTTGTCTAGGTTTTTTATGTGTAAAAGTAACATTTGATTGTCCAAAAGCAATACAATCCCACGTTAACTCACTAACCTGTTACCCGTACAGAAACTCTTGCACCTCAGACTCTCTTTTAAAAAAACACACGACTATAATTCATTGTTTTCCACAGAAGTTGTGAAAGTCACTTCACATGATTAGTTTTCTTTTAGCTTTGTGTTTTGCCTAACTTACAGAGACTGTCCCAAAATGAGATGTCCAGCCTTTGAAAAAGTGACTCTTGCTCATACAAAAAGTTTAAAAGCACAGAATTAAAATACATTATGGTACTTTTTAAAGGACAGTAGGTAACTTAACTCCTTGCTTGACAGGTTTTAGAGCTATTACACAATGAACTTCAGGCAATGATCTTTTCCTCATAATGGCCATATTGAGAATAAAGTCTTAGTTTTCCTTGTGATTTAAATATTGATAACTGGTTTGTTACTTCAGGGCTAGTGGTAATTACACAGAAGGACCATGACTTCTTTTTCACAAAATTACAGAGGAGCTGATACTCTGGTTTAAAAGTTTCAAATCCCTTTGTGTGTGCATTTTAAAACTAGTTAATCTCACAAAGAAGGGGGGTGGGAAAACAACAGGCCTATATGTTTCTATCTGTCCCCAAATATGTGACTGTAATGTAAAAAGTTAGAGAACACAGATGTAGGGGTAGCGTAAGCTCAGACACTAGGCAACATGACCTCCACTGCTCTGTAGAGATACAAATGGAAATGCCAAAATAAGAACTGAGGTTTTCAAATGCAAAAAAGCGGGCAGCATAATGACTTTTCTCTTTTCTTGGCTTGCCATTCAGGGGGAGCCTTCTCTTTTCCTTTGTCACTTAGGTTGGCATATAATTAACTCCTGCTTAATATGCTGTTAAAGGGCTTTCCTCCCCATGCCAGCAGCTTTGAACTCATAGACCACAGACAGGGACAAAACCCCACTGGGACTGCTTCCTTCGTGCTCCTCCTTGTGTGTATTTGTATGTGTGCATAAGAAGTAGCTGTATCAGGATTAGCAAAACAGCACGGACATCACAACATAGTGCCGCATCCTTATTTTGCTCCAGACAACTAAGAAAGATTCCACCGCCTAACCCAGGGGAGATAGTTGGGGGATAAAAAAGAAGTGCATGCTACATTTTTTTTTTTTTGCAACTGATTAAACAAATTGCTCTTGTTAACCCTACATTTTATCCTTACCCTCCCATCTAAAAAACAACAGTCTACAATTTGTCCACAATCCCCATTGATACATTTTAACAAATCAGCCACTGGGTAGAAAAATAATTTACTTAAAAACTGAAAAATAATTTTGAATTTTAGCAGCCATAATGGATGGAATGCATGTATACAGACATCACCTAAGGAATAAATGCTGAAACTGAGGCAGCAGTTGCCTCTCCCAGGACCTCTGAAGCACCTTTGCACCCTCTATACTCTGTGACCTGCATGGGGAAGAAGGTTTATTGCCCCCCTCCTCCTCTTCCCCTCCCTCTTTTTCTCCTCCCTGTCTTCTGTCCATCCCACCACAAAGGGCTATGATGACCCTTGTGTCCCTCTCTTTCTTCACCCCTCCACTCCCTCCCCACCTTTAGGATGCTTTTCTTCCAGAATCCATTAAGAGACAAATCCCAAATAGCCATGTCGCGGCTGAAGGGTGTGTGAGAGGAGTGTATTTTGTGCAGGTTTGAGCCATGATCTGATGGTATAAAAATGTCTTATTTAATATCTAACACTAACTCGGTGCAGAAAAAGTGTTTAAGTAGCCCTTAGGCAGGTCTGTATTTAAAAAAAAAAAAGTTTATTATTAAAATACTTGATCATGTGACTCATTAATTTATTTTATTATAAAATGTAGCATACTCTCTAATGCTAAATCACTGTAATAAACTTAAAATTTCCCTATATGTGTATGTAGCAGACAATAGTGGTTTATAGTGACCTTAGCGTACATTATGGTATTTTTAAACTGCTATAATTTCATAATATCCCTATAATAATCCTATGGGGTCTTATAGTGTATATTCTGACTTTATCCTTCTTAATGGAGTTTTTAAAAATCTGGTATTACCATAGTTATTATGGCACACAACAGTGTGTTTACAATGACCCTATCACACTTTATGGTGTTTTATCTCACTATAATCGTGCTGTATAATCGTTGCTGCTATGTCAGAATAGAAACATAAAAAAAGTTTTATGATTATTGTTTTATTTCTTTTCTTCACAAAGGCATTTACTGAATCATTTTTGCTCTCAGACGTTTCGTCAAATTAAGCTGTCTTTTACTTTAAGCTCATCATTAATCTGTTTTATTGTCCCAACTTTGTTGACTCCACACATACTAGGATATATTATGCGTTGGGAAAAGCCACCCGGCTCGCTGTTATTATCCCAAAGAGTTACTTAGAGGTGGGGGGCTCAAGGTAGGGGTCCTCAACGCCGTGTTAGAGTTTTATTTCGGATGTTTTTTTCAGTTGCAAAACAGATTACGGTCCAGGTTGCAGCACAAAGGACCGTCAATGCACCACTTCCTACAGCCATCCAGGGGTGAATGGGGCGCAGGACGGGGTCCACTCCAGGGTAGTTGAGCGCAGGTGCGATGTGCATAACAGTCAAGTCATAAAAAACATGTGGGGGTGGGGCTTTGCATATTTTAACATACCTGCCCAGATGAACCTGTAATTCCCAATGCCATCCCGGTGAGCATGCCGTAAACTGACCCACAAGGATTTTATACAGTGTCCTTCTGGACTCCAAACAAACTGCACGGTGAACGCAGGCCTGTTCAGTGTCCATAGACTTTATATAGGCTGATTAACACGCTAGTACGCACGTGCACACGGGCCAGCGCGCGCACGTGGAGTTATTTAATGCAGCATGGGCGCGAGACAGCCAGGCTGTGTGGCATGTCAGGATGTAGACTCACCAGTGAAACTATGAGGTTCACAGGCTTAGTTAGGGGCTTTTTAAGCTGGCATCACAATTATAAGTAACCTACACCGTCAGAGAGAAAGCAACAGACATGGGAGAGCGTTGTCGGATGGTGGGAAAACATGATAATACTGGGTGGTAACGCGTAAATTATGCGTTACCGTTACTATTTTCACAATTAACGAAATACTTGCTTATTAAATTTCAGGAACTGTGAAACAGATAGGATTTGTGGTAATTTCTTCTAAATATCATTTTCATCATTTATATATCCAAAAGTTAGAATGTTATGCCCATTTTTATATCGGAAGATAATAGAAAAGTTTTGTCCCGTTGTAAGTTCCTATTCGTTTTGATCAAGGAAAAGGATGACAAAAACATTGTTATGCTACTTGTATTTGATCGAGAAAAAAAAAAACAAGAACACGGGACGTGGACGACTCTGAATGTAGATTCCCCGCTCTCTTGAAAGACTCAAAGGCGACTTGGGGCTTGTAGGAGAAAATACGGCGACTATAGCCCACTGTAACGAATGTCTAGTAACGTTACATTAGAAATGAGTAATGTGTTCGTGCAGTTTACGAGCCAGCACTGACCTTAGGGCCAACCTCTGCTGCTGACATCACTCCCTCACGGCTCGTCGGCTGTGCTCAGAGTCCCATCCAGGTCTGAGGCTCCCGCTGTGACCGAGGGCGATGTTTCACACCATTCATTCTCAGGCAGGGACTCAGGACAAACACACTTACACGCACTCACACACACTGCTCTCCGGACAGTTTTTTGAAACAAAAAAAGCGTGACGATGACAGAAGAAAGTAGGGGCAAACGAAGGAAACAAGCCAACCCCAGGAGAAATCAAGGTAAGAAATGTACAACGCTAGAAAGTTAAAATGAGTTTGTAAATGATGGGATCAGATAAGATGAAGCGGCCAGAAGCCATACAGCGGACCGCTTTGAAATCTGCGAGCTTTTCTCATTTAAATCTTAACTTTGAGAGCTGTATTATGTTCCTAAATACAAACATATCGTATCATGAGGCATGTAGTTACACACTTGTGGAGTATTTCGACTATCATTCATATTTCATCTGTGCGTTTTGAGGTTTATGTGCTTATACTAAGCGATTGCCTCAGCAGAAGTTGCAGAGATGCGCAGTCAACTTTCGTCACGTTGCCAGCTATTGGGGTTATTCTACCTGCAGGCATAGCTACCTGGGCAAGGCCATGCGATCATAGGTGGTCGGCAATCCGCAAGACAGCGAAGCCCACAACCTGTAGGTGCAAATGTTGTGTCAGATCTGATGACCATTATGCATTCATTCTTCACCATCAAGGCAACCTGCTGCTGTAAACCTGCTACTTACCCTCTTTTTTTGAATCAAACATAGACTGTCGACGCTTTAGAAATATCCACTGTCAAAATAATTTAGTTACAGTGAAACACTGAATTTGCAGTTTTAACTATAGGAAATCTTTGCCAAACATACCAGAATAGCTTTTCCCAGTACTCCCTGCTAGTGTACTTAAATGGATCTTTTTCTTACAAGCAGGCCTATAGCTTTTGTTTTTCATGTTGTAAAAATAACCTGCTCTGAGACTGATGCAATTCTTTAACCTAAATCATATCCTTTAACCTTGGAATGTTCTATGTACTCTGCTAAGGTGATTTTGCGTTTTTGATGGTTTTGTAAGGTTGAAATAGAACATTTTTTAATTTATTTATTTATTTTTAAAAAAAGAAACTGGATTTACACTTTAGAAGAAATTATTGACAGAATAATAGATATTTAAAATGGTGAAACTGAATTAATATATGTATTAAAATATAAGAATACAATTTGTAAATAAACTTATAAAAACTTTTCTCAGTCAGTCATAACTCCACTGCCATTTATTTTACTACTGTTAAACCTCTAAATCACAAAATTTATAAATTACAAGAATTTGTGTCAAGCAGCCTTTTTTTTTACTTTTAATCAAACTTAACTAGACTGTGAATTAAAATCAAATCAGATGTAAAAATAAAATAAAATAAAAATCTAATGTTTAAATTTGTCATTAAAGGCAACTGCTCAGGCAAGCATATTTACCAAGAGTGTGCATATACAGCTTAAATGCACATTGAAACGGTCAGATAAGTTTGATATGTGTCAGTCAGCTTATGATTAAGGCTGGGAACCTTTTTCTCAAAGTTGATGTCAATCAGTCACTGTCAGTACACTTCCCATAACAGTACTGAGAGGAACTTAATATAGACACTTTGCTGAGAGTTTGTAGTCACTGTAAACTGTATGTACCAACTACTGTATTGTTTTGAATTCAGTGTGTTTACTAATGTAGAAGCACACACTAACCTAAGTGAAGACACACACACCTGTGTCTGACAAACACAGGCACATATGTGACACACACAAATGCACACACGTCACTGGGTTGATGTTCTTTTTTCTTAATTCTCTTGTGGTTGATGAAAGCCGGCGCAAGTCATGCAGTGTGATTGTTTGGCCCTGCTCTGACATGCAACCGCCACATAACTATTTGCTGTGAGGAGTCCATTTCCTCGCGCTGTTTATTAGTTTGCTGTAAGGGTTTCCTCATTTGATTCAGAGAGAGGTGTGAGGCTCACCACCAGGGTGAGATCCCCCCTGGCTGCTCAGCGCTAACGGGCACTCACAAGTGTGCATGCACTCACATGCACACGCAAACACACACTCTCTCTCTCTCACCTTTGACTGTCACTTTGTCTGCCCAGTACCTTCTCCTTCAAAAATCACCAGCGTCACACTAAGCCATCAGCACACTTAGTGATAAGGACCTGTCACTTGTTAGCAGCAGTCCTGAAACTCCTTTAAATGACCTCAGAGGAGAGATTAGCATGGCCTCAGGTCGAGCTGCTGTAATAAAGGCTGATTTTGAAGAAGAAAGGAAGGCATCTTAAAAGCGAATGTAAAGAAACAGGAAGCAGTTCACATATGCAAACTGATTTTCAGCAGAGAATCAAAAGCGTCTTCAGAGGCTACAACATATTATCAGTTAGGAAATTAACTCAAGCTGCCTTTTTTCTTTAACTGCACTTTTGTTCCCTGTAGTGTTGTGAATTGGGAGTGTATGTGTATGCATGCTTATGTATGAATGCATGTGTCGATGCCATGCTTATTTCCATATGCATGCATAGCACATGTGTGCATGTCACACGTGCTTAAATGTATGTGTTTATGTCTTTGTGCGAGTGTGTAGGTGTGTGTGTGTGTGTGTGTGTGCGTGTGTGTGCCTGCCTGCACTGCGTGAACACATGCATGTCAGAGTAGAAATGTGTGTGTATTTATGCTGTGTGTAGAATTTGGAATGTGCTGGGTTGGAGGCGGCTATGCAAGTAGGGAGTAAAAGGTCCTTGATAAAACCAAATGAATTTGGCAGGCCCGACTCATAAGACAGCGATTAGGGGATCTTTTCCAAACCAGAAGAAAGAGAAGAAACATAGCCTGGCTTTTCTTCTCTCTCCAAGGCGCCTATTGATTATGTCTCTGTCTACCCCAATAAAACTGTCAATGTCCACCAATATCATGCAGTGTGCGGAAATTACTACTCTTCGTTCCTGGCAGATTGAAAGCAGCCCTGCTAACAGTCCTGGGACAGAGAGATGTCCATTGGAAATGACAACCTGCATTTACTGGCTGTGAGTGGGAGATTAGAGTTTCAAAGGGTGTGAATTAATTAGCAGAGCACTGATAGTCAAGTGGTACAACATATTAGTGTTCCCCCTCCTTCCGGCCACTATATAAAATGAACCAATGATATCTAACACCATAGGGTGAATTGACAGTGTAATGATTATCTCCCATTTGATAGTGGAAGTGATGAAATGCCTCACCATAGTTTTTAATTAGCAGAAACATTTCCTGCATAGCACCACTTGCTCTTTACAGTGTATGAGCTAGTAATCTCTAACAGTACAGAATAATGTGATGGGGGATGGGGGGGGGAGAGATGATAGCTTCCTTTAGTCTCAACAAAAATGATAATATGCATGACCACGGTTACCGCTAACACGATGAAATGATTTTTGTAGAGAAAATGATGAAACGCACAAAGGTTTGTTTAAGGTTTTGGAAGGCAGTTTTAAAGAAGCAAAGCTCAGTCTTAATGGCTGTGAAAAAATGCCACTCTCAGAGTAACTGTGTTGTGTTCTCAGCAGAGGCTAGCCTGTTCTGTGTTTCATATTTTTGCAGTAAATGTTATCATTCAGACCAGCAAAATCTACCCGCTCAGCTCCGGACGGGCTTCCTCCTGGCCTCAAACGTACCAGATTTGTTTGCCAGAATGACATCCGCGCTACTGATCAGGCTCATTCGAAAGCGAGCTCTCGAATCAGATATAGGGTTGCGTTTCAACCAAATGAGCGAGTTCAACCAACCCCTCAAACCTCACCCTATTGTTGAGCTGATTTGCCTTTTTCCGCCCAGCTTTCTTTCTCCCTCTTTCCCTCACTCGCTCTTTCTCGATTTTCTTCTTTTTTCAAGTGCCAATTTATTTAAACTCTTTTCCCCTTTTCTTCTTTCTCCTTCATTGATTTCCAAACCCCAGTCTTTGTATGCAGCTGGGGCCCAGCTGTGTGTCTGTGACTGTGTATCTGTGTGTGTGTGTGTGCCGCATGAATGTGAATGTGTGAGTGTGTGTGTGTGTTTGTGTGTGTTTGTGTGGGGGGTTTCTGGCACTGAGCTGCCACAGTGGGCAGAGCACACTGTACAAGAAGGACTCAAGCAGCAAAAACGAGGAAGAGAAAAAGAGAGAGTGAGGGAATGAGGTTGAAAGAAAGGGAGTGACGCTGTTGTACTGTGCAGAGCGGAGGGGCCGGGCCTTTTGGACCGGGCCGACTTTAATGGCAGAAGTATCGACGTGTGGTGATGAGGAGTGGGGAGAGTGAGACAGCAATGAGGAGCCCAGGCACCAGAGTTTATTAGCAGGAGTCTTCAAGGGGCTCAACCCAGGCGTCAGAACCAGCGGCAGGGAGGGACAGAGGAGGAAGAAAGGAGAGGAGGATGAGAGAGGTGGGGAACCGGCGGGGCTAACAGGGCTGGAGACAGCAAAAACAGCTCTTCAGAATGAGAAGACAAGAGATGGGTTGGAGGAGGAGGGGGGAG